>CACVCL010018229.1:0-134695 GCA_902729485.2 Mus minutoides | reverse complement strand
CCTGGCTGTTTGCTATGGATTTGTTTGGAGTAAATGATTAGAGCATTAATAGTGTGTCTGGATACCAACAGAAACAATTCAGGGAGGACGGAACGTTGATCACAAGGCATGCAGGGACAGGACCCTGCATCAAATGGCCTTGGACAAGGCTTTGGGAAATCCACGAGGGCAGAGGGACTCAGCCCTTGAGACATGTCCCTGAGAATCTCTAAGTACAAGTGTCCATCTTCCCAGGATTCATTTCTGCACAGACAGTACCACGGGCATCTTTATTGTGCTGTCTGTATCCTCTCAAGAGCAGCTTCCGTTATTTAAAAACACATCATGGGCATGCTCCCAAGACTGGGCCTAGAGGCCAAACTCAATCATTCTGATGGCTGCTTAGTATGAGATAGTTCAGATGTGCCAACATTTAGGCAACTAATCTAAATGACGGATGGGTAGACAGGTCGGGTTTTAAGTTGCTAGTAACACTTGGCAAAGATCCTTGGGGAATTTTATACTCTTGAGTATTTCTGAATGATCAACTGTTAGAACAAGCTGGGACACACAATGCTCACAGTTTGTATTTGGATAGAATGTCCTCCACCAAGGTTACGCTAATGAACATCCCATAAGCAAGAAGCCAGAGAGGAAAGGGAAGCTGGAGGAGGGGGTGTCTGGACTGTGGACTTCTGACAGGAGGCTTGAACATAGCAGGTCTGTCTAAAAAGATAATGATCCCACCCTCCCTCCTGGTGTCACTAGGATGTGTTCATCTGGCTGGACTGGGCACTGGAGAGGCAGACAGGAGACATGGAGGAGAGGAGCAAGCAGAGGGGACAGGAGGACATTTGGGGGGGCTGCAGGGTGTTTGAGGGGCCCCGTATTCAGGTGCTGGAGGGGTGAGTTAAACCATATGCTTCAGGGTCCTGGGCAAGGGCTCATCTTGTTACTTCCTGGTCACAAAAGGAAATGTGTTCTTGTGCAGATCTGAGGGCACAATGGAAATATGGAAATAGTGGACCGAGGCTGGTGGTGGCCTGCAGACAGTTAACTCCCAGTTTTATAACCAATGAACCCCTATTTTGTTGAGGATAACACTTTTTTTCTGCCTTAAAATGTTCCGACCCTTGCCCCTCTAGAGGCAGTCACATGACACAGTGTAGCCAATGAGATGTGAGAACACTAGATAGCCTCCAAGCAAGGAAGCTGGAGTATGTCATTCTGGAAAAGCCCAGATAGACTGACTGGAGCTTACAGGACTGGATGATGGGTGAGCTACTGCTCATATTGTCCTGAACAGAATGCTCAGTGCAGGAATGGCTATGGGACCCCAGAATAGTCCACACACACTGAAGGTACAAATGGCAGAGGAAGGATGATGTGATCCTAACTAACCATTTGAAATGAAAGCCTCTGTCCTGTGTACGGGGAGGTGGGAGGCAGGGCCTCATCTCCAATGAGTCAGCAACATGAACTTGGAGGAGCCACGACCACTCCGACAACTGCCCATGCCTTGTGTTTAAGTAGGAGAGAGCAAATTCACCCTGTGCAGGACAACTCTACTCAAGGGAGGGGCTCTTACTGTGTGACGATTGGGTCTCTGCATGTTAATGGTCCCAACCAGGATGTCCCACAGAATGGCTGCTCAAGAATCTACAGCCAGCAAGGTCCATGGTGTGGTTGGGGAACTTAGACTGGGTGTAAGCCACCCTCTCACCCTGCTGTCTGTGCTTGCCCTAGAAGCTCCCTGCTGGGTCTTGCTCTCTAGCTATACAATGCATGGCTCCATCTTCATATTCCTAGGGCTTGCATTCCTGACTTCAGAGACCAGGAGGAAGGCATGTAGTTAGAGGAAGCAGAGGTTGGGACCACCTATACAATTAGTGATATGAAGATCAAAGAGCTATAAGACCCTCCAGGAGACATCTCCAGCTCTGCTAGACACAGCTCCTGAGATGACATCTGCCTACACAAGGAAGTCAGTGGAAAAGCCCAGGAAGGGGGACCAGGTGACTCAGGACAGGTGGACTCTGGTCATGCCGGCTGTCCTGCCTGAATCCAGCAACAGACAGTTGCTCCTTGCATTTTTATTTAAGTCTGCAAAAGCTCTGGGCAGACAGGCATCCCCTGGGATGGGCTTTGAGAAGACCCGAGTCTTTCAGTAATGAGCTTTGTGACCACAAGATAGTTGCTTAACCCCTCTGAGTGTCTGTGGCCTTGTCTATAACCCTGAAGGCATTGAGCCACGCGCCTGTGAAGGCCCCTCCAGCTCAGCAGTGCAGGATGCTGGAACTAAGAGAGTGGCAGCTAGCATCTCATCGAATGGCTGGGGATATAACATGCAGCAGCCAGGCTCTTTAGACCTCAGTTTCATTTCAAGGGCTTGTTTTTCAAAGAAGAAGAAAAAAGAAGAAGGAGAAGGAGAAGAAGGAGGAGGAGGAGGAGGAGATCTTTTATTTAATCTTTTGAGAATTTCACACCTGCAAACAATTTATCTCGATCATATCCACCCACAACTTCTCCCTCCTACTCTCCTCAGGGACCCTCAACACATCCCCTCCCTCCACCCACCTTCCTATTCCTTCCTTCCTTCCTTCCTTCCTTCCTTCCTTCCTTCCTTCCTTCCTTCCTTCCTTCCTTCCCTCCTACCTTCCTTCCTTGCTTCCTTTTTTCTTAACCCTCTGACTCCATCACTGCTGCCTGCTGGAATGTTGGCTGATCTTGTTGGCTTGATCATGTGTACAGATAACTTTATTTGCAGTGAGTTCATGAGTGTAAACAGCCATGTCATATCCAGAAGACAGTGTTTCACAACACACACACACACACACACACACACACACACACACACAAATACACAGGCTCTTACCTTCTTCCCAACATCTCTTCTGCTAATACCCATCAACACTGGAGCTTAGGGGTTGGATACAGGCCTATCACTTATTCCTAGACCTTGGACCAGTTGTGAATCTCTGACTTAACTCCTGCCTACTGCAAAAGCAAACTTCCCTGATCAAAATTGAGGGTGTCACGATCTGTAAGGATAAACATGAATATTTATAAGGTAATTTGGCAACACGTCATTTAGCAAAACAACCATAATGGGTTCCCCTCTAGAGCCTATGGCCTTGTGAGCCTTGGGCTTTGGGCCAAGGGTACAGTAGCAGACATTAATGACCCCCTGTGGAGCAGGTCTCAAATCTAATCTCAAAAGCAGTTGGGTGTTATTTGCATAACCTTCATGCCACTATTGCAACTTTGGGCACATCCTTTCCAGCAGGTCAGTGTCATAGCGTGCCACTGGGGAAGACCATTGATGGCTTTTCAGATCCAGCAGCCTGCAGAGCACCTTTTGGCTCTTTGCTAGTTGTCCAGCAAAAACAAAGTTTTCAGATCAGTTCTAGCTTTATTTCTCTATGTCCTAGAATCAAAATCTCTTGTATCTTCGCAGTAGAGTTTGATCATCTAGATATAGAGCATTGGCTGTACCCTATGCTGTTGGTTGGGGGCTTCTGGGGCTTCATTGGCCAATAACTGCCACTGAGATTTTCATTTAATAACACATGGCTTCTGAGAGAGGCATTGTCTGCCCATGCAGAGCACCTGTGTAGAAAGAATATCTCGTGTATTGTATGGATGTATCACCTGTCAATTAAAAAGCCTATGGCCTATGGCTTGGGCAGTTAATAGAAGGTGGAATGTTCAGAAGGAGAAAAAAATTCTAGGACAGAGGAAGGCGTGAAAGAATGGTCCAGGAGGATGTGAGAACAGGTGACCAGCCATGTGGCAGAATGTAGGCTAGAATAAATGGGATATTTTAAGTTATATCTGATCAGAGTAGGGCCTAACTATATGGCCAAAGTATTTGTATATATATTTTGAGGCTGAGTCTTATTTCTGGGACCATGGGGCTAGGAGGAATAACCGGGACTAACTTCTATACATCTGTGTTCAAACTCCTTTTTAATATATATTTAATATATGGCATATATAAAAATATATTATGTATCTAATGAATATATTATGTATCTAACAAACATATTATATACCTAATGAATACATTATATACTTAGTGAATATATTATATACCTAGTGAATTTTTTATATACCTAGTGGATATATTATATACCTAATGAATATATAAAATAAATATATATTTAACATAATATATTCTTCTAAAAATTAGCTTATAAAATAGTAGATATCCCAAAGAATTCCTCACACATCTTATTTTTGGAAGCTTATTGGCACACTTTTCTTCCCTTATTTCTTATTCCCATCTTTAATTTCCACTTTTAGCACAGAAGAAGCTGTCTGTGGCTTTTGTCTCTCAGAACCTTCACCTAGAACTTTATCTCTCTTATTCTCAGCCTGCTCTGCTCAGGCATGGTGAACCCTGAGTTCCCATAGCCACCCATATTGTCTGGGGGATAGGGCATGGCCAGTGGGAATCAGTGTAGGACGTTTGGTCCCTCTACTCACCCCATCCACCTCCCAGGATGAAGATAACTCCCTTGAAGCTGAGTCTGTTCATTGATTAACTTAACAATGTATCAGACCACCTTGTAGGACAGCCCTGAGATGATACCATATTGGGACCACGTTGATGGGACAGCATCTGAACCAGGTCTGCTCAGGCATTCGTACCTCTTGCCCCTATTTAAACACACACCCTGAAGACGAACTCAGGACCCTTCGTCTGTCCCTCTTCCGACTGAAGTCACCCTGAGGAAACTCTGCTTCTCACTGTCTCTTTCACGTACACACTAGGGATAGGTGTGGGAGTCTGGTCTGATGACAGAGCCTTAAAACTGTGCTGATATCTATGGTCCTTGGTCTCGAGCTGAGCCCAGCACAAAACTTTGCTGTCTCAGCCTCTCCTCTCATCCATGGGTCAGAGTCACATCCTGTTACCCGTTTTCTTCCCACAGGAGAAGCTGCTGGAACCACCCGTAATGACACCTCCCAGGGCAAGGGCACATTAGTGCCAGACTCTAATGGACCAAGCAGCTCTGTCACCACCAGACCCAGAATAACGAGGGCTCTGGAAGGCTGCTGAGTCAGCTCTGGAGCTCCTGCTGCTGGCTTGCCTTTCTCAGACAGAAGGCAGCTGGAGCTGCAAGGCCACCGGCTTCCATTAAAAGGGACCAGGCAATGAAGCGGCAAGTGTCACACAGAATGCTTTAGCGTCCAAGCCAAATGTAGAGAGGATTTTTTTTTTAAGTTGACCTTGTTCTGATGATGTACAGATTAAGAGAGTAGGTGACTCAGCCAGGATTATATAGCAGTTTAGAGAGTGTTAGACTCAGTATCTCCCAAGGCTGAGTTCAGTGGCTCCTTTTCTCTTGTCAGTCTGGCCTCGAGGCCTTTCCTCTGAGAGCTTTTGACTTTCTGCTTTCTCTTAGTCAGTCTTGGGCAGACCCTCCCACAGACTCTCTGCTGTCTCCAATTTGATCACGCCAAGATCTGAGTTATCAGTCAGCCAGTGCCTGTCATTTTTCCACCATTAGCCTGTCCCTCTGCTGCAGGCACATAGGACATGTAGTTGGGCATTAAGGCATCCACCACTGCACTCTAATGCCCAGGGCCCGCTAAGCTCTGCAGTAGATCCTGCTCCTCTCCTCAGGACTGAGAGACCCATCTTCCACCCATTTAAGATCTGTCCCTCCCCCACCAGCCTGCCCGACGCACCTTACTCCCCCTGTTCAGTTGATGGAACCATGGACTAATCTGTCTGCCACCCACCTGTTCCCAGTGTCTGTAGAGTCGAGTTTCCTCTCATCTCCAGCAGAGTTAGCCCCACATCCATCTGGTCTACCCGCCAAGATGCTGGCTCATGGGCCTAAGGCATCTTCAGAAATGAACAGCAGCAGGGAGGCTGGAAGTTTAGGGTATCAAATCATTACTCACCTCTGCTCACCCCAACTTCTGAGCCCCCAGATGAAGTCACCAACAGTTGACTGATACAAGTATCTGTAACAAGACAGACGTGAGCTGCCAGTCCCCTGGAGGCATCCTGAACCCTCCGGTCATCATCTCTGTCTTCCAGGTAGGAGTAGAACAGCTAACAGATGCAGGTGTTCCCATCTCCCTAGGAAACTCAAGCATCTCCCTAGAGATGCTCTATAAAAAGGCCTCTACCCCCTCCATCTCCAGTCCAGATTCCAGCCACTAAAGAGCAGAAGACACAGTATACCAAATCCCCCCCCATCCTGTCTGCAGAGACAGTGATGGATCTTCATGGCTTCCAGCCACACCCACTTCAATCCTCATCAGCCCTTCCTGGTCCACATCTACCTACCCCATCCCATTGGTCCCACCACATAAATGTCAGAGATTATCTCCTGGAACCAGAAGCCATGGTGGCCACATGCAGACATTCTGTGGTAGCCCAGCCCTGTTCTCCAAGGGACTTGTCTGGACACAAGCTACAGGGCACAGTCTGCAGAGAGAATTCTGTCTACTTGGAGCACTCCAGCTATCAAATATGGCTGGTTATGAAGATTCCTTTAAAGAAGGTGGCGGGCCTTGGAGGAAGATCTCCACATGGGGGTTGCTGGGTGCAGGCAAAAACACAAGACCATCAGTTAGCAATTTGGGTAAAAGACCATGACTGTCGGGAGAATTTAATTAAACACTTACTTGGGTTAGTAATTGTGCATAGAATTCAAGTGGGCAGGCTTCCTAGACTGTCTAGGAAGGGAAAGTGAAGGGCGCTGCTCCAGGTGTGGAGTGTGGAGATGGTCCATGCCCCAGCTACCCAGATGGAGGTGGCTTATCTCTGCACACCAGTATGACTTCTGATAGCCTGTTATGTTTGGGATATGAATTTTGTCCTGCCAAAGGCTCATGTGGACAATGGACAGGCAGCAGTGGCAGCATCTGGGAACTTGTTAGAGGCCTGAATCTGAAGCTGCTAAGTCATTCAGATTACCCTCAGCACCTGCCTGAGACTCTGGCCACACTACCAGGTCCCACATACTCTAGATTCTGAACATCCCTCCCTACTCTACTCCCTCCATATTTGTCTATTGAGTGGCCTCCCTAAGCCTCCACCTTCCCAGATACATCAGCACCCAAGTGGCATTGTGATTTGCCCCATATACTCTCTTGAGATGTTCTATGCACAGGGCTCTACCTCCTCCATCTCCAGAACCCAGCCACTAAATGGTGTGCCAGAGCAGCTGACTTTTTCCTACACCATGACCCATTCCAGAGGGCTCCCCAGGGACTCCTGTCTACACCCTTCTGTCCATTACCCATGAGAAAGATCTACTCCTTGCTGTGAACCTGGCATACCTGACTCTGCCCCATACTGTCTCTCTAGAACTCTCCTCAGACTTGGGCTTCTCTGTGGTCCAGGCCTGTCAAGCTACCTACCAAACTGTGAGGTAGGCAGTGCTGATGCTCTGGGATCTGTGATGGTCTTCTGTGGCTGCCCTCAGTTCTCAGCTTGCGGTATTCATCCATCTTCCATTCACCTACATCCCATCTGACAATCTGATAGTTTATCAAGACAATGCCCACAGGGAGAGAGCTGAGGGTTGTGATGGTGACAGGGTGACAGAAGCCCCTGCCCAGCTCAATCTCCACCCACAGATGAGGGTTTTGATAGATGGTGGCCATGCTGGGTCCTTGTTGCTCCTTATGCTGGAAAAACATATCTGCCACTGTCAGAGCAGAATTGATGTCTCAGGACCCCATCAAGACTCAGGACATAGCTGGGTGGGGCAGGGTAAAAGCCCCTTCCTTGGGATCTGACTCTCTGGGGAAATAGAAATTGATACCCAGGCTTACGCAGAGAGGCCACAGAAGTGACATCACAACGTAGCCTCGCTAGCCATGGGATGAAAGTGGGGTCCAGATATCATCCTTGTCAAATGTCCAGCCCTCCATAGAGGGAGCACAGCTGGCCCTGTCAAACACAGGTAGACAGGGCTATGGGTCAGTGGAGCCTTCCTTGGGTTTGTGGGTAACTGGATGTGAGTTTGGGAGGAGTCAACTCAGTTCCATAGCTGTGTCTTATGAGACATGAAATAGTCACATTTCCTGCCGATCAGGGTTCCTGCACCCTGTTGAACTCTGTGTCTCCTCTCTGGGCCAGTTTCTCCACAGATGCATGAATGGAAAAATGAACACAGAGTGGGAGGTCACCCCTTTCTCCAAGAAGGGAGCTGAACAGGAGTAAGAAGAGGAGCAAGAAGTGCCATATGAGCATTGCACAGTGAGGACAGAGGTCTATGACATCACACTGCCCTGGAGAATGAAGAGGCAGAACCCGGTAAGATGGCAGCCGGGGACACAGGGCGCAGGCCTCTTACTCAAGCTTGGTAGAGACTGTTTCCTTCATGGCCTGTGTTCCACCTGTGTTGTTTCTCTGCTTGGATAACATGCATTTCAGTTAAGGCTCTCTGGTGGTTGCTCCTTGTCTCCAAAGAGTGCTTTTCACAGGAAGATCAATTCCAAGAAAGTACTTAAAGTCTGTGCAACACAGAGCCATTAACCAGAGCTAAGTGGCCCATCGTTCACAGAGAGGCCTTTACCTGTGACCCAGAAATGATATGATTCTGCCTGGCTGCCCTATGGGGATTCTTATAGCCACATGCACAGCAAGAAGCCTGAGCCTTTTACAGGTGTTTCTCTGTTTGAAATTCAAGTTCATTTTAGAGTTTAAAAGGTCAAGGATGGAAGGTCACCTCAGGTGCACTCAACAGAAGAAACACTGCCCACAGATCACCCACTGGAAAAGGGTGCCTTCTCCTTAAAGCATGACTGTGCTGGGGCACCAAGGACCCCAGATGCTCCTATGGTGTGACTCAGTTGTCTTCACAAACATGAGTAAGGAAGCCTGAGATGTCACCACATGCCACAGGTCTCTGGTAAAGGCAAGTCAGGAGGGGACTGTGATGTGGCAGAGACCCTTTCTGGAGGAAGAGCCCCAGGAGAGAGCAAGGGGAAGGGCTGAGTCACTCACTCTGAGATGAATAGTGGAGAGAGGATTCTAAGTCTTGAAAGGGTTGGTAGAGTGTGACTGCCAAGGCTCCATCTTATAGCAATGCCCTCAATAAATATAATGACACCAGCCCCTTCCCCCAGCGTGTCATCTGTGCCTAGCCCTACGCTAGTGCTCTGGGGGTATTATTTCATTTAAGCTCTATAAACAGCAAATAGGTGTCATGATCTGCTTCAGCTGTCAACTCAACACAAACCTAGGGTTATCTGTGAATATAGACCCCCAACTGAAGAACTGCCCAGAAATGATGGTTCTGGACCATGTATTAGAGAAGGGTCTTGATTGCTGACTGATATAGGAGGACCCAGACCACTATGAGTGGTACCATTCCTAGGCAAGTTGGCCCGGCCTATATAAGAAAAGTAGCTGAGAAAGCCAGCTTCTCTTGGTGGTTCCTACTTCTGTCTCTGCTTCAGTTCCTGTTCTATCTTTCCTCAAAGGTAGACAGTTATCTGAAAACGTAAGATCATGTTCATGGTGCTTATCACAGCAATGTAAAGCAAACTAGAACAATGGAACAACAGCCATTTCACAGATGGGTAAACTGAGACACCAAAAAGAGACACCCTTTACCCTGCAATACCCAACTTGCAATTCAAACCCAAGTACCTGTGATAACAGAGTCTTAGCCCCTCTGTCTAGTCTTGAACACCTCACAGGATGGAGAACCCAACACCACTCAGGGCACCTGAGAACCACTGCCCATCTCAGGCAGCTTTAACCATTGGAAAGCCCTCCTTTCATAAGCCACAGTAGAGATACCTACTTTTAAAAATAATCTGTGCTTTTCAGTGGAAAAAAAACTATCGGGATTTAGAGTTTGAATGAGTTGAGATTGCATACTGATTAAGGAAGGGCTGGACTCTTCTCAGTATTACACCACTGGCTTGTGAATGATGTCCATCCCTCTGTGGTGGCTTGTAAGAGAGAGTACATCAGAAACTTAGATATTTGAATACTTAGTCTCCAGGTAGTTGTACTGTTTGGGAAGGTTTAGGAGGTGTGGCTTTGAGCTTTTAAAGCCTCGAGTCATTTCCAGTGTGCTCTTTTCTGTTTCCTACTTGCAGTTCAAGATGGGAGCCCTCAGCCAGCTGCTCCCACTGCCTGCTGCCTTGGCTATGCCATCATGGGCTCTAACCATCTGAAACAGGAAGGCCAAATAAACTCTTCCTTCTATAAGCTGCCTTGTTCAGAAAGTTTCACCACAGCAATAGGAAAATAACTACAATATATTCCTAGATTCATCTCTAGAGTCTTTCGCTTGGACACAGTTGTCAATATTCTCCTGCAATGCCGACTATTCTTTAGTCATGTAGAAAACACAGCTTCCTTCTGTTGCCACTGCAGCCTCCAACCTTTCTAAGCTACCTTGATTCTAGTAACTCACAGATTGCATTGGGTTTTCAACACAGACAATCACTTTCCTGGAAATATTTGGTTACGGTTTTGTTTCTTCTTTTAAAACACCTCTTTATACTTATTTTCTATGCATAGATGTTTTGCCTACATGTATGTCTATATACCCCATACATGCCTGGTGCCTATGGAGGCCAGAAGAGAGCATTGCCCCCCCACACAATGGAACTAGAGTTACAGATGGTGGTTAGCTGCCATGTGGGTGCTAGGAATTGGTCCTGGGACCTCTGGAAGAACTGAGTCCCTAATTTTCAGTTCTTAAAACACAAGCTAGAGCCTTAAGCACAAGGTTGAGGAGAAGTAGATACAGGGAAGGCTAAGATAGTTGTAGCAAAGGCTGGGATGGATGTAGCAAAGGCTGGGATGGATGTAGCAAAGGCTGAGATGGATGTAGCAAAGGCTGAGATGGATGTAGCAAAGGCTGAGATGGATGTAGCAAAGGCTGAGATGGATGTAGCGAAAGCTGAGATGGCTATAGCAAAGGCTGGTAGGTGTAGCTCAATGATAGAACCTATAAGGCCCTGGTTTTGCTCCTTAGAACCCATTGTAGGGAAAATAAAGCCTATATACTTATCTTGTTCCTTATTTTTATTTTTATGTTTATATGGGGGGGGTGCATGTGAGCTCAGGTGCCTGCCAATGCTGGAAGAGATCAACAATTCCCTTAGAAGTAGAGTTACAGGCAGTTGTGAGCTACGCACTCAATGTGGGCACTGGAACCTGAACTCGGTCTCTCTGAAACAGTGGAAACCCGGGAGCCATCTCTTCAGCCACTTGCTCTGACTTTCCTGGACTATTAAGTGTTATGTAGCCATGGATTCGTTTTGTGGTGTCCTTTATCAGTCGGCAGAACCTCTCCTTCCCCTGCCTGGTTTGTTAAAGGGTTTTATGAGTGATCTAAATGGTGAATCACCACTTTAACATTATAGCCCTTCCTGATCTCTATCTGTGCCCTACCCTTTGGAAGAGGGCCTTCCTGCTTTTCTCCTAGGAGGCAAAAGGGCCTCATTCCATAACACTTAAGCCTGGTGTGGCTCTGTGGTTTGCTTTGGCCCATAAAGCAGAAGCAATGTGCCAATTCTTAGTCACTTTTAAATATGTTCAATAGTTGAAGTATGGTAATTGATAGAAATGATTGGCACAGAGTAGGAAGTATACACAAGCCCAGATCTCAGGGAACAGCCTGGTACACCCCACAGGCCCCCAGGTGAAGCACAAGGGTGGGGGAGGGGTGGCAGTGTGGTGGGGAGGAATTGGCCCTGAGCCCTTATTAAGGCTTTCATGGGGAGGACGGGACAAAGTGGGTAGCAATGATAAGTAAGCTTAGAATCACATAGAGAACGTTTAATGCCTTTGCCTCAGAGGGCTGGTCTCTAGACACCGAGTACCCAGACCCAGTGAGAGGGGTTAGGACTAAAGAGATGTCAGCTTGGTATATTAGAGTCAGATGAAGGAGGCTACTGGAGTCTGGGCTCTCAGCTGGCTGTTTTATGTATCAAAGATGGGCTCATGGGCGAGCTATGTGCTCTTTCTGAATTAGCTAACCCTGGGAAGAGCTGTTTCCCCAGAATAGAGTTCCTGAATTCTAGGGCACTGAGAACATAGAAAGCACTGGGCTCTGTGGCACAGCACTCACCTTGCATGTGTAGGTCCCCAGGTTCAATGCCCAGCTCTGCAGCAATAAATAAATAAACACAGATTGGAGAGCTGACTCAGTGGTAAGGCTCATGCACGCAGGAGGGCCTGGTTATAAATTCTAAGAGTCTCCAATCTCAGCACTCCTATAACAAGACAGGAGATGCCCTGGAAGCTCCTGGCTTAGCCTGGAGTACACAGCAGCAACCGACATAGAGGCTCTGCCTCAAACAAGGTGGAAGGTTATCACACGCGCGCGCGCGCACACACACACATGCATACATACACCCAGATACACACAGACAGATATACACACAGACACACACAGAGACATACACAGATGCATACATATACATACACTGAACACATAGACACATACATACCAACACACACACATATACCCACAAACACATACACAGAGAGACACATACAGAAAAACAGACTCAGACACATACCCACAGGCACACACAGAACACACATACATGTCAACACACACAGAGACACACAGAGACACACATTATAGAAAGTATAGTTATTCCCTTGGCTTTAATGCTCCTACTTCCCCATCTGGAGGAACTTTGGGAAGATGGCAGCGGAGACTTTTAGAGATGAGGGCACAAATTGCCTCAAGCACTGTAGAAAACTTATTATGTTTGAAAGAATAACACAAATAGAAATATAAGGAGTTCTTGGAGGTCATCCCACCCCTAGGTTTTCCATTTATACAGCATTAGCCAAGAAAATTGATAAAATAGTGGAGATCTCCTAACAATAGCTCAGCACCAATGAGAGTTTTACAGAAACACGTTGTTGTATTTGTCTGGTCGAGGTGGCAGACTCTGCAGTGGGTTGGAGGGGCGAATGCGCTGCTGATTTGGTGAAGTCTACCTGAGGGTTAGGGACACTTGTCTCTAATGGAGGGAAGGAGTAACTAGAGTAGGTAGTATTGGAGATTTGAAGTAGGAGATCCTGGGGAGAAGCCCGGGGAGAGAGGCAGGTGAGTAGGAGACGTGGGAGGACAGAGAGCTCACTGTGATGCGGCAGACATCTCAAAGGGAGCAAGAATCTTTGCCCACCTTTTGCGGGTTGTTACTGATTGCAGTAACCTCTAACAGACTGTCCCTTGAGTGTGGGAGTGTAGGAATGGACTTCTGGGCAGAAAGGAAACGATACGCCAGAATCCCGGACCAAGCAGATGGCAAGCAGAGAAACCGATTCCAATCTCTAATAGGAAAGAAAGAAAAACAAAATTGCCCCAGTCCTGTTAGAGCGTCTGGAGAAACGGGCTGTGGGCTTGGCTGGCAGAGGGTGGGGGGTGGGGAGTGGATAAAGACATCACAGATGGTGAAGTTGGGATGACGTCATGAGCTCCTGAGTTGGAGCTGAGTTATCTGAAATATACAAGTTAAGAAATTCTTTCTTGTTGTTTGTTCGGTTAGTTTTGAGTTTGTTTTGGGTTTGTTTGGGGGGATGGTTTTGTTTGTTTATTTGTCTGTTTTGAGATGGGGTCTTACAGTGTAGTCTTAGCTAGCCTAGAACTCACAGACAGCCTCCTGCCTCTGCTTAAGTGCTGCTGGGATTAAAGGCAAACACCACCGTACCAGCTTCAGAGAATCCTTTTTGAGTGGATACCTGTTCAGGTTACTGTAGGTCTCAGGGCTTGCCATATTTGGTTAAAACAATGACTTACGTGGAGGATTTAAGCCTGCCACTTATGTAAACTAAGACAAAAGCCTGATGTGGTCACTCATGTCTCTGAGAGACTGAGACAGGAGGACTACCATGTGTTGGAGGCCAGTCTGAATTCCATGATGAGTTCCTTGGGCTTCTCAGCTTGGGCTAGGCAGCGAGACTGGCTCAAACACTGAAACGAAAGAATTTCATAAGTAAATAAATAAATAAGTAAAATGATGACACCATCCAGACCAACAGTTGACAGAAGGCACACAGCTACACTTGACACTCTTGTTTTTAATGGAAGCTTGGCAGCCCCAGGGACTGTGGAGTGACCCCTGGATGGCATATGTGTCATCCTTCCAGCTTTTATGAGACGGTGGCAGTGGGGGTGGGGGGGGATTGAAATGTGTACGGGTGTGTTATAAGGCATAATTCAGAACACTCTGGGTTCTGGAAGTTACTTAAAAGGTTAAGTTTCTCAATTTAAAAGGTGATCAGACAGGGACCTACCAGGGACATTAGAGTGCTGTGATCCTATTCAGAAAGCTAAGTCTATGTCTTGGATCCCACCGGCAGTATCTTTCTGCTCCTTAAGAGGTTAGGAACATTATCTTAAGATCTGTCGTGGGCTGGTGAGATGGCTCAGCGGTTAAGAGCACCCGACTGCTCTTCCGAAGGTGATAAGTTCAAATCCCAGCATCCACATGGTGGTTCACAACCATCCATAACGAGATCTGGCGCCCTCTTCTGGAGTGTCTGAAGACAGCTACAGTGTACTTACATATAATAAATAAAATAAACTTTAAAAAAAAAAAAAAAAAAAAAGATCTGTCGTGGCGATGTTAGCAAACACCAAACAAATGTAAGTGATTTTGGTCTATATTTTGAAAACCCATGGGGTAATTAATTCCCAGATTGCTTTTTCCTTGAAGGAGACAATTTTTAGGCAATGACCAAGTGGTTTAAAATACACTAACCATGGGATCATTCGTTGGCCTTTGCACGTGGTGCTGAGGTGGCTCTCTGATATTTGGTCACACGTGTGGTTCATTCAGTGTTGTCCTGCTTTGGGGATGACCTGGCTAAGGCAGAGGGAAACTAGAACATTCGGCAGGACTCCCTCAGTCAAGACAGTGACTGTCACATCAACTGAATCCTCCCATGACTGTTCACTGGGTAACACCAAGGAGCCCCCCAGGTAGCTTAGGATTCTGGGGAGGTGCCTGGCATCTGACAGGAGACTGTGGATTGACTGACACTGGACTTCCCCCTACCACTGATGGTAGAACCCAGATGTGATGCCCTGTCTGATGATGAAGGCCCCAGTAGCATATGAACAGCTGTGAGTGCTGTTCCCATGGTCAGATCCTCTTGAACACTTGTTTCATGAAGACTCTACCCAGTCAGCCAGTTGCTATTTCAATGTTATCCAAGAAGGCCAAGAGAGACCAGGAACTCTGGCAGCAGAAAAAAGAGGTGGCCCAAGTCTCTAATGAGGCAGGCTCTCATAGTGCCATGAGAGTTTGTTGGCTTTAACTTGGAAGCCATGCTTGTAATAAGGATCACCTCCACACCAGCATCTTCACAGGACCGGGATGTTGGCGCTATACCATTTAAATTAATCTCCTTAAAGGAGAGTGGCCTCCATACACCATGCCTCTACCACCTCAGGACAGGGACAGCCAATAAAGAGCCCATCTGTAAAGACAGGGAGAAATAAGAGAGATGTTGAGACCCCCCATGGGCATCCTGGAAGAGGTGGGCCATGTCACTTCAGAGGTGAAGGCCATGGCCACATGGTTGTTATCATCAGAACCTGGCAGAGCTCAGCAGCAGGGTCCCAGAGTTTGCTCTGAATGAGTGTGAGGTGTTGACTTTGACAATGACAGCTATTGGCTGGCACCCCTAATGGGTGGACAAAACCTTCAGATTGTAACAATCCTCTGTGAGGAACTCTTTATTTTTTCCATGTCTAAAAATAGGCAACATTCACTGAGGTGGGGGACCACTGGAAACAGTCCCTAGCTTATAAATTAGGACTTGTACAGGTGTTTTAATCATGAAAGGACCTCTAACTTACCTTGGGCCACATTATCTATTTTAATTGGGCGAGTGGGGTTTGTGGGATCTATTTATATCAAGTCAGCCTGTAAATGCCAAAGCCTTATTTACTTACCCTTATTTATTATTCTTTTCTATTTTTTCTTGTTTACCATACTGAGTATTGGACCGAGGGCCTCACATACTCAAGGCATGCACTGTACCATGAAGCCCTATCCCCTGACTTCTTTCTACATGTTATTTTGAGACAGTGTTTTACAGTAATGCCTGGGCTGGACTCAGACTCACTCCATAGCCCAAGAGGCTTGCAACTTTCAATCCTCCTGCCTCTGCTACCTGAATAACTGGGCTTCTGGGCCCTACATTGTACCTTTCTCTATGAGTAGAGCGATACTAAGTCACATGACATGGAACTGCCAATCCCCCACCACTAACAAAGCCCAGGTTAAGTCTTTGTCTGAGGGATTTCCTGGGGGTTCCACTGTGAAGTTCCTGTCATCCTGTCCATCCAGGCTGCATCTCTTTTTAACCTCAAGCTGTCTCTCTTAATGAACTTTCTCCCCAGGCTTAAAGGGAAGTCTCTCTGTGTCCCTTTAAGGCTTTTTACATGATGCATGGCTCCTTCTAAGGTTCTCTCACCTCAAGGCCCAATCATGTGCCCTCAAATGGTCACTGCGAGACTCTCTTTCCTGGGTAAAGCTTACCCTGAAGGGTTATTTCATAACCTCTCCTTTCCCAAAACCACCACTCTGGTTCTAACATAGTATACATAATTCTTACAGATTCTAATTTTACACATGCATCTTAGTTCTTTCTCTCCCTGTGTTGATATTATTTTTTCCTATTTCCTTCAAGTTTTAGTCTTTAGCTATGTTAGTTTCTACCACTGACTAAGCTGAGGGAAAGGAATTCAATGAAAGACTTCCTGGCTCCTTTGGGTCAGCATTGGCTCCATGAGACGTCTCTATGCTCAGCAAGATGATTATGCGCATCCTGTATCCCATGAGCACCCTCCCACCCATCACACACACCACACACCACATACACACACACATACCACTCACTACATACACACACCACATACTACATACACACATCACACATATACCACACACACTACATATACCACACATACTGTACACACCACACATACTGTACACACCACACACCACACCACACACACACCACTCACACACACACAAAACTACAGACACACCACATACACACCACACACACACACACACACACACGCACACACACACACACAAGCACACACACCACATACACACATACCAAACCACATACACACACACCACATATACACATACTGCATATACGCACACCACATATACACATACTACATATGCACACACCCCACATATACACATACCACATATACTCACACCACACCACACACACACACACCACACCACACACACAACACATACACACACAGCACACACACACACAACACACCCTCCTTCCACACTCATTTAACCATTTTCAGCCTTAAACAATCTCTTTTCTCCTCTTATCTAAAATATGCCTTATATCTGTGGGTAAGTAAATATGTAAATATATTTCCTTCTTTCTTTCCCTACCTGCCCCCATATCTGCTATCACTGAAGATGCTTTGGATTTATTCATCACAATCTTTGGGACCTGTCCAGGATTCATTGCTGTTGCTGTGATAACACACACTGACAAAAACAAACTCAGGAGGAGAGTGGGTATGTTTGAGCTCACAGTTCCAAGTCACAGTCTATGCCTGGAGGACGTCACAGGGATAAATGTTCAGGCTGGTCCCACCACGTACTAGCCACGAGCAGATCGTGGATGCCTGCATGCTCGTCTGTTTGCTCTCAGATGCTCATCCTAATTTCTGTGTTTCCACACAGCTCAGGACCCATTGCCTAGGAAATGGTGCTGCCCACAGTAACCAGGGTCTTTCCACATGGAGTAACCTCATTAAGATAATCACCGAATGGCTGGAATGATAATAGCTCAACAGTCACAAGTACATACTGCTCCTGTAAATGACCTGAGTTCAGTTCCCAGCACAAGGCTTGGCAGCTCAAAACCACACATAACTCCAGCTCCAGGGGATGCTACACCTTCTCACGGCATCGATTGGCAATTGCAACCATGAGCACATAGCATGTACAGACCACACACACACACACACACACACACACACACACACACACACACGCACACGCACACAATTAAAGATAAATATTTGATTTAACAGAAAGGTAATTCCCCATCGATATGCCCACAGGCCAACCCAGAATAAACAATCTCTCAGTGATTCTCCTCCCACGTGATTCTAGGTTGTGTCAAATTGTCAAAGCTAACCATCACAGGGCCTTCATCTTTGCCCATGAAGACAGGGCTGGCTGCTGTCTACTGAGTGCACATGAAACAGAAGGGAACCAACTCAGCTGGGGCCAAGCTCAGCCAGCCAGCTTCAGCTGAGCCATAAGCTGACTGCAGATCCCTGTGTAGACCCAGCCAAGTCCAAACAAACCCACCACAGATGAACAGCGGTAGGCTTACCTACAGATTCCCAAGCTAAATAAAGGCATATGGTTTTTAAGTAGTGAGTGGGCAACCTGGGGATCAAGAGCCATTTCCCAGCATGCTCATGGAGAGGTTTGTTTTCTCTCTTTCTGTCTCTCTGTGTCTCTGTCTCTGTCTCTCTCTCTGTGTCTCTGTCTCTGTCTCTGTCTCTCTCTCTGTGCGTTTGGTGTGTCTGTGTGTGTCTCTGTATGTGTCTGTGTCCAAAACTGGACTGGTAGCTCTTCAGTGTTTATAGAGTACTTCAGCTCGCCCAAGTCTCTCTTTACCCGCACCTTTGATCCTAAAATTCCACAGCTGTTTCTTCCATGCTTAAAGTTTACTCTGTTCTCCAACGACAGAGGTATGCACCACACCACTAATGAAGCAAGCACAGGACCTGCCATCAGAGAATTTACAGATCCTGTGAGAATTAATTGATTAGCTGATTGATTGATTGATGACTACAATGGAATGAAATATGGTATTGCATCATTCAGCAGATGAACTACCCAGCCTGCAATTGGGCTACAGCCTCCACACACAGCCAGAATGCACAGAGTTCACTCTATGAAAGAACAGGTGCTTCTCAGCCAGGAGTGAACAGCCAGATTCATGCCATGAGGTAAGGACATCACCTCTGAGTCGCAGAAATTGTCACAGAGCTGGGTCAAGTCCTTAGGGGGCTTACATTAGCATGCAGTGGCAGGACCTGACTTTCTGCAGACTAGGCTCAGGGGGAAGCCACAGGTCCTAGGTCTTTCACCCACTGCAAGCTTCTTGCCTGAGAGAGTGTGCGGCTGGCCAGATAGTTTCCAGATGCCTGCGGTTTGCAGGGAAGCAAACACTGACCTGCTTGTTACCTTGCTAAGCATTATGGTCAATGGGAGTCATCCTGGTCCAATCCTGATATGAATCCTGACTTTTAGGAGCTGGGTGACTCTAGCTGATCACTCAGCTGCCCTGGGTCTCACCCGACAAGTCAGACACAGTGTAGTACACCTCTTAGAGTAACAGACATCATGAGGAAAGTTTGCATGCATTTTCTTACTTCAACTTGGGACAAGCCCTTAGAATGCTTGCCTTGTTGGCACAGTCCTCCACTTCTGTCCCTAGGAGGAGGTTGGCACTCCCTCCATGATGGACTCAGATTCCCCCTGGGATCTTTCTAGGGATCCCTGCCCCTGTCTCTTGTCCTTCCCATTCTTCTCTGTACCCTTCCCATCCCTGACTCTTCAGTGCTGTGGTATTATTTCAAACTGGGTGTTGTGTTTTATAAAAAGATTAAGGAGAGAAGGAATATGTCTACTGGAGGTGTAGTCAGGAGTGGAGGAAGGGGGCCTCCCCGGGCCCATGCTGAGGCATCCAACCACAGGACTGGATAGAATAGAGTTTATTCTGGGCATGGGAAGGGGACTTGAGTTGAGAGGGTAGTAGAGACAGAGAAAGGCAGAGAGAGAAAGAGAGAGGGGGAGTAGAGGCTAGCTATGGAGAGAGGGGGGAGAGAGGAATGGGGAGAGAGGGGAAAGGGATGAGAGGACAGAGAGCAAGAAGGCAAGTGAGAGAGAAGGGGACAAGCAGCCCCTTTTATAGTGAGTCAGGCACACCTGGCTATTGCCAGGTAACTGTAGGGCAGAGCCTAGACAAAATGCTAACCCTGGGTATGAGGGCTGGATAAAGAGTTCCAAGGTACAGCCCTCACCTAGCTGATGAAGCTCCTGGGTTCAATCTACACAGAGAGAAGGGGGAGGAAAGGAGGGAGGGAGAAAAGGAGGGAGGGAGGGAGAGAGGGAGGGAGGGAGGAGAAAAANGAGGGAGGGAGGGAGGGAGGGAGGGAGGGAGGGACAAATGGATGGACAAAGAGAGACCCCATTGCTGTCCTTTTGATTCCACAAGGCCCTGGGTGAAAATGAGCAGCCTTGAGTCTGGCAGTTCGCCTACCTGCTGGGCTGAACTTGAGAAGAGTGGTCTATCTACCCTTCATCCCCCCCCCACCCCACCCCCACCAGTTCAGCAAGGCCTCTAAGGCTAAGTTGCCTAACAGAGCAGAAGCCCCGGGGCCTCCTGAACCCCTGCTGTGGAGACATTATCGTCTCTTTTGAACAGTCTGCAAGTGCAGCCTACCCTGCTGTGCTGAGGAAGAGAGTGAAACCTGGCAGTGACAGCCAGGGCTCCTGGCCAGTGTGTCCTGATATGGTTTGAATCTAAAAATGCCCCCCAAGGGTCCATTGTTAAAGGCTCAGCAGCCAGCTGATGGGCTTTTGGAAGGCAGCTGACTGTGGGTGTGTGTGTGGGGGGTGTCTAACTCCATCACTGAGTTCATCCTCTGGGGCCTCATTTGAGGAAGTATTTCTCTGGGTGAAATGAATAAGGCAGTCACCCATTGTGGCCACAAGTCCACAGACAGGCTGCTGTCCTGAGTCCTATGCACAGCATGTGCCGAGAGGAGGGGCAGATCATAAAGGACAGGAGAGCCCCATGGATCAGACACATTGCTTGGTGTAAGGTGAAGAAAAACAGGATCAGTAGAGGGAAGGTGGAGCTGAGGAAGGGTATACCTCATTCCTAGTCTCTATACTCTCTCACCATGAGGTGAGCGGCTTCGTTCCATCATGTCCCACCACAGAGCCAACCAGATCCATTGGGGCTGGCCATGATCTTAAACCTGAAGCAAGAATAGACTTCTTCTCCTTGTAAGCTCTTTTCTTCATCACTTTGTCGTCATGCAGAAAATTGATTAACATAACCAAGCCTGTGGCTGCCTCGTACCTGTGTTGCTCCTGGAAATGGACAGAGCTCTCCCTCCAAGGCATTTATGATTCCGGGGGTCCTGGGGGAAGGGCTCTTTGGACTCTGAGGACAGAGCATCAAGCACCAGAGGTGTGTTATAGCGTGTAATTTAAAAACAAACAAACAAATAAACAAACAAAACTGAGCTCCTGCCTTTGCTCCTGGCTTAGCTCCAAGATCCGCTGCCACCAGCCCCACCCCAGCAGGCCTGGGAGATGCTGCGCTCCACTGGCTCACTCTCTTTAGTTCTCTCTCTCTCTCTCTCTCTCTCTCTCTCTCTCTCTCTCTCTCTCTCTCTCTCCCCCACCTTTGCTCTGTGAATGAAAAACACAGAGACAGTTTTATTACTTCAGAACTTGCCAGCTAGCACAATTACTGAGCACAGAATCTCCAGCCCTAAACTTACCAGCAAGCCTTCTCCAGCCCCCTTGGCCATCCTCTGGTGGTAGAGCCAATGGTTCTAGCCTCCCCGAGATCTTACATGATTGTTCAGTGCTTCTCATTCCAGGGCACGGCAGAAAAGCCCTTCTCTTTTCCTCTGTCTCCTTTTCTTCCTGGGAACTTATCCCTTCCACCCAGCAATTGGCTTCCAGCCTCCTTTATTGACCAAATCAAGAACCAATTAGGGAACCAGACTTTAATATCAACACCTCTTCCTACAGTGTGTGGAACTGAGGAGCCTCCACCTGGGCCAGCAGCCTGTCTTGTCTCCCCTATTCCCAGAAGCTGATGGTCTCAGGGAAGTCACTTACCTCCCCCTAAACCTCAGTTACCTCTACTGTAAAGCCTGGGCTGGAAACACCCATCTGCCTGGGTTTCCATGGGTGATGAGCTCTGTGTTCTCAAAAGTGGCAGGTGTGAGTCTCAATGTGGTCAGAGGGCCTGGGACATGGAGAAGCCTAGATCTGGACCCCATGTTCTAAGGCCAAGCTCAACTCACCTTTCCTCCTTTACCCAACAGGGAGCACATCACACACAGCTCCTCCTTTGGCAACATACTCTTCACAAGCATTCCAAGACTCTGGTGTTGACAGGGGTGCTCATCGCAGGAAAGACTGTGACCTCGGCTCTAGACAAGGACTCCTCCCATCTTCCTCTCCACCACCCCCACCCCCAAAAGAAATACCACCTCTATCCTACAACAGCCAATGCATTTTCAGAGCCTCTGATGGTGGGCCGGGTCCCTCTAAGGACTATTGTGCCTTCTCCATAACGACATTCATTATGCTGTCTGACATCAATAGTGCTCTCAGGTTAATCTGTTTAACTTAATGAGGCATTTGTTCTCAGTTAGAAAACTCCTGAAGAAGCATGTTTGCTCCTGAAGGGCTGAGCTCGTGAATAGATTAACACGAGGCTTGAAAAGGCAACCAGGAAAAATGAAGCTAACTGGTCCCATTTTCTGTTTCAGGTGTGGGCTAAGGTTGGGCCAACTTTCATTCCAGATGATCATTTCTCAGAGGAAGGAATGGGTCAACCAAGTGACTTCTCCATACTGGCTTATTAGCCTCCTCCTTCTGATTCTCAGTTATGAAAAAAATGTGTGTAATTGGGAGGAAATGAACTGAGCAGCAAAGGACAAGACTGTGAGCTGGAAGCTCCCGTATGACAGCAAGAAGTTCATGATCAGTCTGGTATGACCAGCTTTATGGGGTTCACTGTCAGAGCCCTCATGCTCAGCACCCAGTGGGTGCTTAAGGGTGTTTTCTGAAGGTGTGAAGAAGGTGTGACGGTGTGGGGTCAGCCATGGATTCCCAAGGCAGATGATACTTGATATCCTGGACACATCTGGGAGTAAACTGTGGTCCCTGGTTCCTGGCCCAAAGAATAAGATGTCCCATAAGCCAATTCCCTCTAATAACTTAGCCTATGGATCTTCACAAATCAGTCTTCCCACAAGCACTTAGAGCCACTGCCGGCTGGGAGTCTGGCCAGCATACCCTGTGTCCTCCAGGAACATCCTGTAGGCTGTTTCTGGTCAGGAAAGCCAGGCAGTGGAAGAAACTCCTCCCCTTCTCCACCGGCTCTGCTTGCTGGTGACCAAAGCTCACTCCACACAAGCTGGGTTCATGCTGCCCTCCGAGTCCAGGGAGGCAGCTTCTGTCGAGTGGGTGAGCATCTTATAGGCAGGCAGCTTCAAACCTTATTCTTCTCCTTTGCCAGCTGCCAGCATATGCAGAAGTCCCTCCACCACCCCGAGACAACATTTACTTAGTTGTAAAATAAATGACAACGATGTCACATTCTTTACAAAGACATTAGAATGAATCAAATAAAGCTGGATGTGATGGTGCTTGCTGCCATCGCAGTACACGGGAGGGAGGATTACAAGTTTAAACCCAGCGGGCGCTGCATGACCAGTGTGAGGCTAGCTGGCTGTCTTTACAGAATGAGTTAAATTAAACCCCGTTTGTAAACTGAAGACTGGGCATGTGTGCAGGATCTTCCCCAGTGTGTGCGCAGTGACTTACAGAAGGATCTGCAAGGTGCCCTAGTCAGGTCTGTGTGGGGATTTTACCCTCTAAGCTTCCTCAGCTCTACCTTCCCCAAAACTCATCCTGTTTCCAGACCAACTCATTCCATGAAATGCATCTGAGCCTCAAGGCTCGTCTGTCCTCCATCATCCAGCCCCTCCCACCCTGTGCGTGCATGGCGTTATGACAGTGATCTGGCAACGGGCTTGGAGGAGAACCTTGGACACCACTGGCAAATGCTGTCTCCATTCGGTCAGTGGTTGTATGGAGACCTGGAGATGTGGTCCCGTTATCAGAATGCTTGCCCTGCATTCCAAAGTCCTGAATTCAATCCCCAGCACCATGATAAAAGAGAGGGTGGTGGGATGGCTCAGTACGTCAAGGTACTTGCCTCAAAGTCTAATGACCTGAGTTTAGTCCCTGAAATCCACATGTAGGAGAGCATGTAGTCCCACAAATTGCTCTCTGATCTCTTCATGAACACTGTGACACACATGTATGCATGTACACAAACACACACATGTATACACACATACATATATACCTACACACACATATATATACACATACACACAAAATATACACGCACATACATACATTCATACATGTACACATACATACATATACACACATACATTCACACACACACACACATACCCACACAATACACACATGCATACACATAAACACACATACACATACACCATAAATAACATTTTAAGGGAGTGTGATGCTGTGTGCCTTTAATCTCAGCACTTGGGAGGTGGATGGAAGTAGAGGGTTAGAAGATCAAGGTCATCCTCAACAATAGAGTGAATATTAGTTCACCCTGGAACTCATTAGACACACTTACAGAGACAGCCAGGTAAATGGTGTGGTTTGGGAATCCTCTCTGCTAGGTTGCTCAAGACTACAGCAGGTATATCTTAGTGATAAAACCCTCCATTGAACTCTTCTTTCCCCAAAGTTCATGTCATATGTAGTTTCCAAAGTGGGAGGCACCAGGAGCCTGGCACCCTGATGATTCTGTGATGGATATAATGTGGCCCCGGAAACAGTGTGCCCTCCCTTACTTGGGTACAAAGTCTAGAGATGGCCACCGTTTGCCCCTCTTCTTCAGGACCTTGGACAGCGAGGTCTCCCCTTAGATAAAATCCTAGCTTCTGTGTTTCTAGTACTTGGGAGTTGTGTGAGCTTTAACGCAGTGGAAAGGCGCCTCTGCATCCGTCTACGTTAACGGCCTTGCTCTTCATTTTACAAGCCAGGAAATGTCAGAAGAGTTGAACCAAATCGCGACACCATCTAATAAAAATGTCACGGGACGAGAAACCTTGAATCTTGGCTCAGCTATGTGTTCCTTTGGATAAAATGACTCCTCTCCGTGAGCCATAGAATTGCACAGCCCCCTGTCTTCAGGATGCCTTATGAGAAATGACGCTTGGGCGCTGCCTTTGGATTTCATTCCCCAATTCTGCCCCCATTTATGGGGGAGAAACGCACAAGCTTGGGGGCTCCTCGCTGTCCACCAACATCTGCTTTTCAAGTATTCTCTCATTTCTTCCTTCCCAGGTAGAAGATTCTTGATGAGTAGCTAATCAGTGTGGCCCAATTTATCAGCAGTAAACTAATTAATACACAGAGGCTCATAAAAACACCAGGAAGCACTGGGATGATATTAGGTTAAAAATCTAACTCCCAGACTGAGATAATATTCTACAAGAATGTTACACACGAGGTCTACCGAGATGGCTCAGTGGGTAAGAGCACTGACTGCTCTTCTGAAGGTCCTGAGTTCAAATCCCAGAAACCACATAGTGGCTCACAACCATCTCATAATGAGATCTGACACCCTTGTCTGGCACATCTGAAGAGAGCTACAGTGTACTTATGTATAATTATAAATCAATCCTTGGACCTGAGTGAGCGGAGTTGACCAGAGCAAGCAGAGGTCCTAAAAATTCAATTCCCACCAACCACATGAATGCTCACAACCATCTGTTCAGCTACAGTGTACCCATATACATAAAATAAGTAAATAAACCTTTTTTTTTTTAAAAAGAATGTTACACACACGCATACACACTCACAAACACATATCATATCAACTCTGTGTTAAAGGTGAAGAACCAGAAAAAGGGAGAGAGGGAGGCAAAAACAGGCCAAAAAATAAAAATGCTGGTGGCACAGTTCTGGGCCTAATCTCCTGCCAAGGCTGTCACAGAGAGAGATCAAGGTTTAGACATGTGATAAAGACCATATCTTCAAACTCACTGAGTGATATGGGTCTGGGTAATGTTAAGGAGACAACAGCCTTTAAAATGGTTTTTCTGTTTGTAGTTTTTAAAGGACATTTAAAAATAGGGATAAAGAGATAGGAGAAGAAAAGGAAGGAGGAGAAGAGGAAGAAGAAAAGGAGAAGAAGAAAAGGGGAAGGAAGGAAGGAAGGAAGGAAGGAAGGAAGGAAGGGAGGGAGGGAGGGAGGGAGGGAGGGAGGGAGAGAGACTTGAGATTTACCAAATCAAACTCCTCCTTCAGTAAACATTTCCAGTGGAATTTGTAAGCTGGAGATAGTTATGTTTACCTGGGCAACAGATCCGCAGGCTTTATTCTGAGTGAAACTGAAAATCAGTTTAGATCTAGAAAACTAGCTTTGGTGGACTCTAACGAGAAAGCTCAGCCTGAGGAGAGTTAGAGTGCAGCTTTCTGGGCACCTTAGCCTGAGGTGAGTTAGTGTGCAGCTTTCTGGGGCAGAGTTGATACCTGTTGGCTTTTCTCTCACTGAGAACATCAGGAAGAAGGTCCCAGACACGGTGGGTCCTCTCAACCAAGCACAAGGTGGGAGCCTCATCCAAGCCAAGTCATCGTACTGGAGCTGAAGTCCCTGCACGTCTCTGATCCCACTGCTGTCCTGCTCTGTAACTCAGTGTTATCAGTGTGCAAAGTGATTGTCCAGTCTCCCTGGATCTAAGACAGTAAAGAAAAATGAAACCAGGAAGTGAAAAGGCAGATGAGAATGGAGAGCCCGGGAGAAAACAGGGAACAGAAGTCAGGAACACCCAACCCCTCCATGAAGGTGTGATGTTCAGCCCTAGTGGCAGAGGCTCGGAGCCTGGAACCTTCACCTCCACCAGTTCCATCAACCCTGGAGCCCCAGAACACGAGCACCATTGTGCCTGTCTCATGGATGTAGTGATGGAGACTCCCAGGTGACAGAGCCTACCCGAGGTCACACTGTGAGTCAGAGAAAGAAAACATGTTAAAATGGACTCCGGTAGCTGCACACCACAGAGGGTCATAGAGCTGAGGCTTCTCTCAAGTGTCCACTCTACCTCTGAGTCTTTCCCAGTGGCCTTGATTTGCTAGACATGCGGATACGCATGTTCAGTGTCTTGATATGTCCTAATCGTGGAGATTGGGCTAGTATCCTCCAGACACTAGGTTTGGGGTTCGAGCTCAAAATTGTCTGCTGCTGCATCACCCCCTAACTGTTCATCTCTGTCTTCTCCTCTGCGTGTCCTCCATCCATCTTTCCTCCCAAGTCCAACTGCCCTTATTTCATACCTCAGAATAAAAAAGCCCCACTATGTCTCCAACATTAGTCTGTGGACCCCACAAGGGTAGTACCCTGATTCATCAAAGACTGCAGCTCTCTGCAGAGTGCCTGACAGAGCGACAAGGTCCACAGTAAGTAGGTCATATGCATGAGTGACTCTTCTGGCAAGAAAGGCCCCATGTGGGCAACAATTTGATGCTGGGCCCTGATGACATCACAGGGCAGCTTGAGTGTGCATCTCCTCCGAGGCCAGGACCTGAAAGGAGCCAAAGTCAGCACATGGGAGCAAGGTACCCTACATCAATGTTCCAGGGGGTGAAGATTCAAAGAGCTGAACATCTGGACCAAAAGGAGCTGATACAGGTAGACAGTTGGGGGACAAAGTGTGGCTCTGAACACTGCAAAGGCAACTCTACAGACCATTTGGCAGCGTCTGCTGATGATCCTGTATGTGACCTGGACACAATGTAGCAATTCCACAGGTGGATGATCTTGTATATGACAGGGATACGATGTAGCAATTCCACATCAATGCCCACGCGTGCCACTGCTTACACCGGCCCAGCACTGGAAGGCACAGGATGGCAAATGATTTGAGTATTTGTCTAATACACAAGAACCACACAGGGACAAGAATAAACAAAGTTGTGTTCTGCATGGCCGCCTATGAACATTGCTACGTGTAATGCTGGAGCCACAGGAAATCGGATGCATAAGAGCCCAAGACAGTGTGTTTGTATGACACTCATGTATCACACAGTGCTAAAAGCCAGGAAGCTGATTACTGCCCTGACTTGAGAGCAGAATTCGTGACACTCAGGAGATGAAGGCACTTCTAGGGGACTAGAGACAGTCTCATTATTGACCTGTGCACTTAGCCCTGCAGATATGTTCACTTCCAGAAATTCTAAGATACCCACAAAGACTTATGTACTTTCTTCTTAAGCCCTCTGTTAACTATGGTGCCACAAAATGTTGGCTTTAAAAAAACACACATACATAAACTCAGGGATAGAGCCATGGCTCTTCCAAAGGACCTGAGGTTTTCCAAGCATCCATGTTGATTTGCTCATAATCACCTGGAACTACAGCTCTGAGGATACAACACCATCTTCTGGACTCTGAGACCACCTACCACATGTGCACATGTGAATGCACACACACACACACACACACACACACACACAGAGAGAGAGACAGAGACAGAGACAGAGACAGAGAGAGAGAGAGAGAGAGAGAGAGAGAGAGAGAGAGAGAGACTGTTTTCTTAAAGGACCAATAAAGAACTGAAATGGTGGCCAGCAAGATGGATAAGCTGGTAAAGGTGCTTGCCACCAAGGCTGATGATCTAAGCTTGATTCCTGAGACCCACACGGTGAAAGGAGAGAGTCTAATTCCTTAAGTTGTCCTCTGATCTCCAATCACACACATGGTGTGGCACCCACTCACCTTCATATACACACAGGAGGAAGGAAGGAAAGAGGGGGAGGGAGGGAGGGAGGGAGGGAGGAAGAAGGAAAGAAGGTAGGGAGAGAGATAGAGAGAAAGAGAGGAAGAGAGAAAGAGAGGGAAGAGGAAATTTAAGTAACTGAAACTCCCAGAGCATGTCATGAGGCTGGCTTGTAGTCACAGCAGAGAGACTCACACAGCACACTGTATAATGATAAACCATCTAGCACCGGACAAGAAACTGAGACACCAACCAAATGAATGCGCCAAGGAATAAAGAATGAGCAAAGGAAAAGATGAATGAAAGCATACTGAAGCATGAATGAGCCAATGGCTGAAAGGATGCAGGGATGAAGAAGCCACTGGTCCATTGAAGAACCAGGAATGTAAAGGAGCACAGGAAGAAGGAATGAAGGGGGCTGTGGTACATGGAAGAGGGAATGACCAGGCCAAGGTGTGGAGTAGGGAATGAGCTAACATCAAGGAGCATGAGAAAGCAAACCAAACTGCCCGAGAGACAAGCGGATGGAGGTAGGGTGTGAGACTCCATGTCGTGCTGCTTTCCTGATGCCATAATAAATACCCCGACAAAGGCAACTTGAGGGTGAAAGAGTTTCTTTTGGCTCAGAGACTTGGAGAGGAAGGCATGGCAGTATCATGAGAACGCATGCTAGAAGGAGCCAGAGAGTGCCTGTCAGTTATCGTCAACGTGATACAACCTGGGGTCATCTGGGAAGTAGGAACCTCATCTGAGGTGGGAGGTCCCTGCCTACTGTGGGCAGCACCATTCCCAGGCAGCCAGGTCTGGGGTGCATCAGCAAGCTAGCCAAGCATGAACCAATGAGAGGGCCAGCAAGCAGAATTCCTCCTGCCTGCTTCAAGTCTGTACTCTGTTTGAGTTTCTTCCTAGACTTCCCTCAACAATGGCCTGTGATCTCAACATGTCAGCTGCAATAAACCCTTTCCTGCCTAAGTGGAAACTTACGGTTTCTTTGGAAAGCGAGTTGTGCCGGATGGTGGTTTGCTAGAGCAAACACATGAAGGAGTGTTTTCCTGAAGTGGACACAGAATGGAAGGATGTTTTGATAAAGCAGACACTTGAGAGGATGCGTGATGGATTCTTCCTTACCAATCAATACATATGAACTGGTTTGCTTTACATTGCATAGCTGAGTTCCATTTATCATGACTGGATATAGAGAAATGCACCAAAAACCTTCTGGTGGTGTGCTGGTAGCTTCTTAACGCTTCCACAGATGCAGGCTGCTTGGCAGAGTGATGTCAGCTGATACAGACTCAAGCAGAGTTTTGTTAAGACAACTCATGTGCTGAGAGGCACGACCACCAATTTATTGTCTTGAGTCTTCCTTCCTGCCCGGAGTTCCCTTTGAGGGCAGTGGGTGAGAAGGCACAGAATCAGGGGCTCAGACTCTGGGAGCAGGTGAGAATGTGGTAGCAAGCTCATTTATTAATTCTTGGGGAGCCTTTTATACCCTCCACCCATGTCCCATTGGTCCCAAGCAAGTGTGTCCTCCAAGTGGCAGTTCCCCATTGGCTGTCATTGGCTGCATCACCAATCTCTAGGCTTTCAGACAGGCTTCAGTTTGGCCCTCATGCAGAAGTTGCACGGCCCACTGTTTACCAATGTTGATGTGGAAGGGCCACTGCCCTGGCAGCAGGGTCTTTCTATTCAAAGACCTGTGGAGGACACATGATGTTTGGAGGGAGTATAAATAGGATTCGACAAAGAGTGAGGGAGGCAGGCTTGCGTAGCTAGCTTTGCAATGCTTCTTGGTCTCGAATCTTCGCCGATCTTCCCTTCGTTGAGAGAGGCATGGCAAAGAACTTCTTTCTCCTGGTGTCCCTGGTGGTCTTGGTCCCTCCTGATAACGCATGCTGATTTGACTGAGGCCTGGTTGTTTCTGCTAGGTCATGCCACCGCTGCTAATTCGTGTTTGCTATCCTGACACTACTTATCTGAAACTCTGGTATATTCGTGAAGTGTTTGTGAATGGATAGAGCTGCCGCTGCTGATTCCTGTGAACTGAAGTGCTGATTTCCTGACAACATAGATGGGAGTTGCTTCAAAGAATAATTTCTAAACAGGTTCACTTCCCCCATATACTAAAAACCTTTCTTTTCCACTACCTCTGGTGGGTGGTGGGCTAGAAGGAAGGTTAAAGTATTTAAGTACCTATAGTAAGAGTAGGTTTTGAAAAAAACCAAAGCTTGCACCTGCCCTCAGCTTTGCTTGTTTGTTTTTATCACAGCAATAGAAGTGCAAACTGGAACAGGGAGGGGGGGGGTGGCTAATCGCATCACACCCACTCACAGGAAACGGAGAAATAACAGGAAGTAGGACTAAGCTCAGCAGTCCCCACCCAGGAATTCACTTCCTCCAGCAAGGCTCCACTTCCTGAAGGTGCCACAACCTTCCCAAACAGGACCACCAGCAAAGGACTGAGTGTTCAGACACGTGAGTGTGAGCTTTTGCGGGGGTGGTGGGGGGGTGGGGGGGCATTTCAGCCTCAAACCACAGGACACAGGAAGCAGGTGGATTTCTGTACAAATCAATGGACAAATGGCACTGCGTGTCATGAGAGGATGTGAGGAAGAGGGGTGTGTGAGCAGTAAGCCCTGCTTCTTGCCAAAGAGGCATTAGCCAATCAGAGAAGGGACAACACCTTGGAGATAATGAGAATGTGATTGAACAAATACCTCCCTTGCAGCAAGGGCAGCACCCGCTCCTCAGGCTTACCTCAGAAGCTAAACACAACCAAACGTATTGTTTTCCCAATTAGGTCACAGATAATTAGCTATTATGTAGCAACCCCTCAGCATGATTTTAATAATCGCTGCTTAAATAACATACTTCCACTGTCTCCTCACAAATTAACTTCAGAGAGATGCAATGAATACAGACATAGGAAGGCTTGTTGAGTGGCCTGAGGTGGGAAAGAGCTCGATGCTATCTCTGTGGTCAATCAGGAAGAGCCCAAGGTTGGAGACAGAGCTCCGGTTGAGAAAATTCAGAAGACTGGGATTCAGGAAGCCAGGGAAATTCTTCTTACTTGGTCACCCCCCTTAACAAAGTAGGATACTCCCCATGATGTGAAGAGGAGCCTTGGACGGAGTCAGGATAAGAACCATCAAATTTCCCTCTCTGAACCTTCTTCTGTCTTTGATGGAGCATCTGGCACCCAGGAGAACATGGTTGAGAGTGTCTGTATACAAGACTCAGGGAACATCATGGAAGGATGAGCAGAAAGAATGTAAGAGCTGGAGCCAGGCAGTGGTGGCATGCACCTTTAATTCCTGCACTCCGAAGGCAGAGGCAGGCAGATCTGAGTTCAAGGCTCTACAGAGTGAGTTCCAGGATGGCCAGGGCTACACAGTGAAACCCTGTCTCAAACCCTGCCCCCGCCATAAAAAGAATATAAGAGCAGGCAAATAGAGAAGACAGCTATAAAATACTGCGCTCTAACTGTGATGAGGCTGGTGCACTAAGGAGATGGCAGAAGCTCCAGTTACCTGCCGGTAACTGGATCAAGCCAGTTGTAACCCCAGCATGGATGCAGAGGGGTGCTTGAGAGGTTTCACCCCTATCTGAGGAGCTCTTTGACAGCTGATGGTTGCTGACAGAAGGAGTCTCATTTTCTTTGGAGAATGTGGCCACTGATAGGTCGCCAGTGCCCCAGTGAATGGGCTCAGGCCCATTTGCACATGGCCATCCCAGGCTGGCCTTAGTAGGTAGATTGGTGGATCCTCAGTGGGGGGGCGAAGCTATAGTGAGGTAGTTGGGAGTGGGTAAGAGCGATAAATATTGTTTACATACATGGAATTTTCAAAGAATAATTAAAAATAGTATTTTTAATAAACACTAGTTTAGGGAGTGGAGTTTGTTCCTATCCTGTGTGCTTCTTAAACTGCTTTTAAGCTCAGCTTTGCTTGAGAGACAAGCCACATTCCTCCCGCACCTGATCCTCTGGCATCTATGGTCGCTCTACCTGCTTGGCTCATGAGCGTCTTGGTTCTGTCCACTGTACCCTCATATCTGCCTGACTTTCTTTCTCCACCAGATGCCCTAATCCTAGAACACTCCTACCTTCTGTGGAATAAGGCTTGGTGGGCTCCTGGAGGCAAGGGTCTGCTGAACCAGACCCTGAAGAAACGGCACCTCCATTTGGACCCAGGTTTCCACTACAAGAAGGGTCATGAGGGGGCTACTCCTGCTCCCTGACAGGAACCGGTCTCACTGTCACCCAAGTGCTGTGCTTCCAGGCAGTGTCTGCAGAGGGAAATATCTGCTGCTTCCAGAGAGAGGGCAGGCTGGAGAAAGGCTGGCGCCCAGCAGGGAGATGGGAAGCCTTCCTCTTGAATTGGCTGTACGCTTCAAAGCGGCCTTGATCTGAACAAATTGCTCTTAAAGCAAAGAGCTCTAAAAGGCAGTGAGAAAGTCATGGTGGTGGCGCCTCTGAAATGTGAGCCAGCTCCTTTTAAAGGCAGAGTGTGGGCAGGCATAGCGCGTGGTCTGCCACAGTGCAGTGCTCCGTGCACTTTTCCCATTGACAGAGGGAATCCCGGGTTAAGTGATTGGAGGCTTGAGGCTATCAATCATGGTGGCAGAAGCTTGAGTTTGCATAGGTCTGTCCCCAGAAGAGTGTGACCTTCAGGGGGTCTGGAAACAAATCCTCACATAGTGTCACAGAGTCCCCTTAATGGACAGAGCCGAGACAGGGCACGGGCTGACTACGGAGGAGGAGCCAGCTGGTCTCATGGGAAGGAGGGATGACGATGACCTAATATTATTTATGATCTGAGCTGATCAGTTTGGTGAATGTTGTAACTAATACAGCTGTGAGAGTGCTTTCTTTCCTTCCTTTCCCTTCCCTCTCCTCTTCCCTTTCTTCCTCCTCCTCTTCTTCCTGCTCCTCTTTGAACTAGTGATAGCTAGGTAGCCTGGGCTGGCCCTGAGCTTTTTTCTTCTCTCACATTCTGAGATCTACAGTCTACAGCACCATCTCTGCTTTATGCACTACCAGGGACCAAACTCCAGGCTTTCACGCATGATAGGCAAATGCAGCCATGCCCCAGCTGAAAGACTTCAGTCTTGCAGCCACTGCCCTGCCCATGAACTGACTTTATCCTCATCATAGTTTGAAGAAAAGATGGAACACTTGAGGCACACAGAGGTAGGTGCTTGGTCCCTCAGGGTTTTCCACAGTCTTCACCATATGCTGTGTTCCCAGGACACTCACGTGTCATGATTGAAACTGTCAGCTGGTCGGGACCTGAAATGGCCTAGAAGACCAAGCTTTACGCATGCTTGGGAGGGGTTATCCAGATGGGGTTAAGTGAGCAGGAAACCTTCCTTAGCTGCTGGAGAGGCTCAATGTATGAAAAGGAAAGAGCTAGCTGGGCTCTAATGTTTACCTCTGTCTGCTTCCTAACCATGAGCACAATGTGGCAGTCACCCTGTGCCTTTGCCGCCATGATGTCCCTGCCATGATGAACTGCACCCCTGAACTGTGAGCTAGAATAAACTTGTCCTCTCTTAAGTTGTTTTGGTCAGGTGTTTCAGCTCAGCAACTGGAAAAATACCTAAGACACCATGTGACGGTTCGGTCTGTGTTCTCACCAACACTTGTTATCTTTAGTCTTTCTAATTTTAGCCTTCATAGCAGAGACCTGATGGTATCACCTGGTGGCTCTCATCACATTCCTTTGATGACGAAGGGTATGGAGAGCCTCCTCCGGCACTCTCGGGCCATTCATACATCTTCTTCCTTGATGACTTTTTAATGAAAAACGCATTTGCATCCAAACTGAAATTATATTGTCAGTGGTTAATTATCACTTGTCAAACAAGCGTGTGCCCAGATTGCGGGTTTAATTTCCACATCGCTTTGCAAACGCCTCGCTCCTCTCATTTGACAAGGCCTCTCCAAGCAGACACACTCATTGTTGGGAAAGGGTGCTTTTTTTAAAAAGTGGTTTCAAAAATAAATAGGTTTCCTGAGTATCTGAGTCAGAACACGGCATGTAGCGGAGACCCATTTATTCTGGAATGGTGCAGAGAGACTTCACATGGAGGGAGAGGTGTCTCAGTGGGTGGGGAGTGACCCAGGAAACTTCTAGAACACTAGAACTTCTGCAAAGCTGGACCCTCCTCAGGTATCTCAGAGAGCCCCTCATCTGTCTCAAGGCATTCTCTCCGTGCATTTTTTTCTTCTGGTTGCCACCCCCTCCTTTGCTGGTAAGACTTGTAACTGACCTGGCAGGATAGAATATATTCTAAAGAGACACTCGAAACAAAGGACCTTAAGAAACTGGAATCCCCCCAGGAATCTCATGCTGAAATCTCAAGCCGGGGTCAGCCACAGCTTCTTCCCAGAACTCTTGTCTGAAGGAAAGAGATTTACAATCTTACAACGATGATCATTTGACAATAACAGGTGTGGGGCCACTCCTTGACCAAGACTGCTTGGTTACATTCTTATTCCTGAAGATAGACTTAGGAAGGTCAATGGATCTCTGTGGGCTCCTTCCCCATTCAGCCAAGTTGGAAAAATCTTCTTTAAAAAAACAATGACCGTTGTCAAGGATAGGAGGCTAAACCTGGCTTCTCGGGGTACAGACTGTGTCCCCAGGTTAGGTAACAGAATGAGAGACGCTCCTCCATTATACCCACACATGCTCAGTTCAAGGGCAGCAGAGACGGGTTGCTTGATGGGCTCTCTGTCTCCTAATTGGCCCCTGCCCTGGCAAATCCTTCATCTCCCAGATCCCAACCTGTCGCAGAGGCTGAGTACTCTGCCAATGGTTGTATTCAAGTGACATCACAGGTGGAGAGTCCTTTGTTCTTGGACTATGGGTCTAGGGCCATCAGGGGGAGGGGAGGGGAGGGACAGAAATGAGGAGGGGTGGGGTGGCTAGGGGCTAGTGTATTTCAGATGTCTGGAAGGACTGGATATTAGGCTCAGAAGGTGATGATCAAAGGTGTGGCTAACTTTACCTCCTGAGGGACAAGAGGAAGTGTCAGGGTTGCTCTGTCCTCCCTCATGGACCACCTCCTGCTTCTCCTGGACACTGGGCATCCTCACCCACCCTCTCTCAGAACAGGAGACAGGTGACTTTTCTTACCTTTACTAGTTTTCAACCTAGAAGACCCACACGAATGATTTTGCCAACATCCACCCTGATCTGCAAGACATCTGGAAATCAAGTGTAACCTTAGGAAGGACCCAGTTCCTTTCCTGTGTTCCTGCAAGCTGCAGCTACATTAGGTGAATGGATGCCTGCCCTGCTTCTCTCCTGTCATGCTGCCTCCTGCCTCAGCCTTGTGGATGGGGTTGCCCTGGTGACAGCACCACACACACACACACACACACACACACACACACACACACACACACCTCCCAGTGCTGTTCACTGATGACTGAGTAGAATGAAGTCATCTTTCCACTTTCCACAAGCGTGACCAAGAAGGGAGGCTCCAGATAACAGCACATCCATGCAGGGTGTCCCTGACCCCAGATTTCTTATTCAGCAACAGCTCTTAGGGACACACCTGTGACCCCAGTGACTGTGCCAAGAATGACCGATGACCTGGCCATTCAGAACTGCTCTTCAGCCAACCACAGTTATTCCCTCTGCAAAGCCCAGGTGTGAGCTTTTAGGACTTGGAGCTGTCTCTCCCAGTGTCTCCCTAGAGACAATTCTAACAAGAATGGAAACCTGGAAGACGACTAGAGAATAAAACAGTAATTGTGGTATTACTTACAACAGTAAAAAGTGAAGCCTTCTGAACTGTATCAATGGAACATTCACTAGGTAAATTAGAATCCATTAATGAAATGGATAATTCCCCGAGGATGTCAGGAAACAGGGCCGGTCACAGTACAGTGTGAGGCTGAAAGTCTCAACTCTGAATCTGTACAGGTGCAGAACCAGGGTCCAGTCCTCCTTCAGGCGCACAAGAGGACACACATCCCCGGGGCCTTTGTCTCAGGGGTGGCCAGGAACTCTGCTGCATTGGACAATGATATGGAGGTGAGTGGAGGTAGGATGTCCCTTCCAGGTAGGAGCACCTGGGAGTCAGAGCCTAAGACTTCTGCCCCCTCCCTTCCCTGTGACATACTTACATAAACGCTGAGAAGACGGCACCCCAAGCACCTCCCTCAGGGAAAGCTGCTATGCCTCTGAGACGCCAGCACCCTCTCCTCCTGTGACTGCAGGGACTGAGGATGGGCCAGGCTGCTTCTCAGAGGGAGAGCTGTTTGTTACTGCAGTGTATCAATGCCCTTCCTGACTATCACATCCACATGGAAGCCATGGGGAGAATATATGCTTGTCCCGACTGGAGAGAAAGAGGCGAGGTGATCACAGGCAGAGCTCCTGTCTGGAAACCCAGTGAGTCAGGCCGCTGTTTTACATCTGTGTTTATATTCTGGGGTCATTTCCTGATACAGATATGTCACTCACATTGAGACTGGAGTGACTCCCATCCTCCCATCCCGCCACATCCTCCCTCCTCCTCATTGGCTTCTGGGACACTCCCCTCCGTCCCGCCCCATTAGCTCTTTATTATACATCGTTTCTTCCCTAATGGTCCGCCCTGCATAATTTAGTACAGCCATGAATTATCTTGTTTCCAAATGCCTCATGCAATGATGACTTTGGCCAGCTTCAGCTCTAAAGGAGGCAGTGGCAGAAAGGGTGGCTTCAGAGGTACTCTGTGGCTGGGCTTTCGCAGGTGCTAGACATCATGCTAGGTGTATCATGTGGAGTTTGCTTCCCTGAACTTATGCATCCCATAGTCAGAGTTCCCAGTCTTCCCATCGTGTCCCAGCAGAGAAATGCAAGAGTCGGGGCTGAAAACAGTTATTTCAGTATCCCTGGGAAGCAGAGGCTGTAGCTGCCACCTCTCCCATGTTACTGACAATGTTGATGTTCAGAGAGGTTGGTACACTCATTGGTAGTTACACAGCTCAGAAGTAATGGTGGCTTCTAATACAGACAGAACATTGCCAAGTTCCTGTTCACTTTGTTCAATCCAGTGTCAGCCCTCAACTGTGCCTGGACCTGTGCTGCAGGCTGGACCCGAGCTGTGGACTGGACCCATGCTGGGGACTCTGTGCTCTCACACAGGACACAGCGTCATCCCCCAGCAGAAAAATAACCGCAAGCATGCCAGTTTGCTGTTCCCATGTGTCCACAGCTCATTGTGCCTAGACGGTTCATACTCCATAGGCCCTAGAGTCCCCACAGCATCATGCACAGTAGAGACTGTCACTGTGTCACACACACACACACACACACACACACACACACGAAGGAGAATCAGAGGCACATGGCAGCCATGCTTTGTCAAGTTCCTGCCACAGTTCAGTCTGAGTTCACAATTCACTTCCCTGTGAGCAGGAGGGTTTGGGGAGGCTCTCGAAGATGATGTCACCTGCTTGTGTCTGTGTGCAGATGGCTGCAGATTCCAGGCTACTCCTGGCTCATGGTTCCACCAGTAAGAAGCCAGGATCTGGAGCCACCCACCCAGGTACTTCTTAGTCAGAGAAACCACTGGCCCTATCAGAGAAAATCATACCTAACTCATCCCTTTTCCAACTTATAACACACACAGCTTCCTGCATTAAACCCTTGGCTCTGCCCCCCCCCCTAGAAATCTCCAATTCACATGTAAGGGATTAAGCTCAGAGAAGTTAAGCAACTTTCTCAAGGTGTCCCAGCCAAAAAAAAAAAAAAAAAAGAAAGTGGATGAATCAGACAGAGTTACCAAAGTATATGGTCTAACCATTGGGTCACATTGCCTTCCTCCATTATGCCTGGGACTTAGAGACCATACGCTAGGGCTCGCAAGGCCTCTGCTCATATTTTAAATCAGATTAGAAAACAAGGCAGGAGAGGCCAGAGTCAAGTGCTGTCCTGAGAGCATGAACAGAGAGAGCTGGGGACTCCTGGGAAGAAGGGGTGGGTGGATTTGATTCCCAATCAGCAGTTTCCTTATAGGGCAGGGCCCTGCTCCACTGTATCAAGAAGTTTATCACCCACATAACTGTTCAACCTGTTACCATCCTGGCTGAGAACACTATGATACTGTCATCTCAGAGAATCCATAGCAAACCCCCTGGAGTGGGCCTTGGGTGTTGCCTGCCTATGGCTTAGAAAGGAAGTATTGGGAGAAGTGACCCACAGTCTTACGGACATACAGGATGGGGACTTGGATCTTGTAGCAGTAGTTTAACTAACTGCTCTATGCTTCCGATGGGTCGCACACATGCAAGCACACACCCAAGAGCTAACTGGATTCGTGAATGAAACACACACACACACACACACACACACACACACACACACACACACACACACACATGCATGCACACACAGACTAGTTAATAGCAGTGAGTTTAGCTAAGCCACTTTGTGCTCCTGATCCTGGTGGGTCACACTCCCAGCTCCTGCCAGAGCCCTCTGGATTTGTGACTGAAAGACACACCCCTGACAGTTAATTTAAAATGCCTTGACTAGCTCAAAGGCTGGGCAGCTCTCATCCTTCCCACTGCTAGCAAACTCTCCCCTCTGGTACTCCTGAGTTAACATCGTTTAAAATCTAGATTTCATCTCTGCTACCCCAAACACAACTGGCAAAGTGGCCCATGTGGCCACTTTCCCTGATTCTCACATGTCGGAGGCCTTTAGGTCGGGTCTTTCCTCTTCCTCATCATGGCAATCTCTCCCTCCTGCCTCTCTTCCAGTCCCTAGCTTGCGCAAATCCAAAATTCCCACCTCAGTTTACCTGCCCAGTCATTGGTTGTTGGCTCTTTATTGATCAATCAAAAACCAACTGGGGACGGGGACCTTCAGCATTTGGACATGAAGGTTCCAGATTTGGAGGGCAGATTGAGTCAAAGCATTAGAACCAATCCCCAACAGATATCTATGCTGATATGGTGGAGGTATGCTGTGCAGGGGAGTTGGGGTCACAGCTTTAGTCTTAGAGGTTAAACAAAGCTGAATTCAAGAAGCTGCCACCCTGAGGTAGCAGAAAGACCAGCCAGAAAGATGGTCTGTGTTCTGAGAAAACCTTTCTCCCCTTAATATTTCTGGGTTTGTTTTTGGTGGTGGTGGTGGTGGTAATTGTTTGTTTGTTTGTTTGTTTGTTTTGCTGGTTGTGGTTTCATTTTGTTGTTGGTGGTGGTGGTGGTAGTTTTTATTTTTGTTTTGTTTTTGTCAAGGCAGGGTTTCTCTGTGTGTTCTTGGCTGTCCTGGAACTCACTCTGTAGACCAGGCTGGCCTCGAATTCAGAGGTTCACCTGTACACCTCTTCTGGGATTAGAGGTGTGAGCTGCCACCACCACCCAGCAGGTTGTTTTACATAAATACTTGGTCACATCCACTTAAAACTTACAAAGGAAATTGGTAACAGGAGAGGGGTTGATGAAAGTAAACCTGACTTTGTGGTTCATAAGCCTTTGGAACTGGTTCTGGGAGGAATTTGGAACAGTTTGGTGACCCAGACTAGTGAAGCCTCAGGATTCTATAAGCAAAATGTTGTGGGTGAGTCTGTTGGTTGCTCAGAAGACCAGAATATACTGAGAAGGTTGGACAGTGAGGACGTGACCATGAGGCTTCTGATAGAAACGAGTGTAAGCAGAGGTCATTCATGTCACATTGGGGCAAAGAACTCACCTAACTCTCTGTCTGTGCCCTAAGATTTTACATAGGGTTGAGTTTAAAGAAGAAAAACTAATTTGGTAAGAAAAGGTGAAGGAAACCCAGGATTCTGACTTTGGTACGGTTATTGCTGGCTAGTTTTAGCCAAGTTTACAGGGAGAATTCAGATCAAAAGGTAGAAGAGAAATATTTGAGAAAATACAATCTGGTCAGGAAAGAAATGTATTGAGGCTGTGGACAGTAGGGAATGATCTCTAAAGATCTTAGATCCAAGCATAGTGGTACACACTTGAGGCTGGGGCTGGGGGAGCTAGCCTGGGCTACCGTAGAGGCATGCCAAGAAAATAAGCCAAAAGTTTTGCATAGAGACAGCATGATGCCTCAAGAACACCTCAGGAATCTGTGACACTCCATTCACTGCAGGCTGAGAGGGAAAGGATAAAATGTGGGAACGTGTTCAACAGGTTTTCCTTTAGGAAAAAACCCATGGGGAGCACAGCCACCAATGGGGAGCACAGCCATCCATGGGGAGCATAGCTACCCATGGGGAACTTTCTTCTTTCTTCTGGATTTGCTTCCCTGTGCTCACTGCCTGCTTTGGCCAGGCATTCAGAGGCTTCTCCAACCATGGTCCGAGGAGGCTCAGCTTCTGCTAAGGATAGCAGCAGACTTTGGCATCAACACCCCCACCTGATCCTGACTTTGTAAGAGTCACCGAGGCATCCACACAGATTTCAAAGGAAAGGCTGGGAATACAGGCAATGTCTGCAAGACCAGAATCTTTGTGGGAATCCCTGAGAGAGGGTAGCATGAAGCTATGAGAGTATATTTAAAATATGATAGAGATACCAGGAAACAGAAGAAGCCAGGAACATAAAACATCCGGAGTCTGGGGGAATCTGTGAGTGCCACACACGGAGCTGGGGTTTGATGCTGGATTTCAGTCTCACTTTGGTCCCATCCCTGCTTTCTGTGTCCCATTGCTTGCCCTTGTAACATGAATGTTTACTCTATGCCACCGGGTATTGGAAGTGTGGAACTTTCTTTTGTACATCGCAGGGTCCCATGGCTAAGAGACGGCTGTGAATCTAAGACAGAGCATAGACTTGAACTTTGGAACAATGCTCAAAGTGTTGAGACTACAGGAAATCTTAGAGATGGGACCAAATGAGTTCTGAGTCAGGAGGTGGACAGAAGCCCTTAAGCAGGATGTTGTTTGGGGGTTAGGACAAGGGATGGACTTGCGATGGTTAAGCTTGCCGGTCAACTTGATTATATTAAGAAGCACTGAGAATATGAGCAAGAAGAAACCTCCTGGTGTGTCTCTGAGAGCATTTGCAGAGAGGATAAGCTAAGCAGAGGGTGACTGAGAGGGATGCTATCCTACAGGACATGGGCATGAGTGGGGTAAAAGAGATAAAGCTTACTAGTGCCTACTCTCTCTCTCTCTCCCTCCCTCCCTTTCTCTTTCTCTCTCATTCTCTCTCTTTCTCTGTCTATCTTCATCTCTCTGACTCTCTCCCTCTCTCCCCTCCCCTCTCTCTTCTTCCCCTCTCTCTTCTCCCTTCCTCTCTCTCTCCTTCTCTCTCTCCCTCTCCACCTGTTTTCTCTTTCTCTTCCTCTGTTCCTCCCCCTCTGTCTACCTCTGTCTGTCTGTCTGCCTCTCTCTCTCTCTCTCTCTTTCTCTCTCTCTCTCTCTCTCTCCCCTTCTCTCTGCTTCCTGGCCATCATGAGGTAAGCTGCTGTGAGCTGCCACACCCATCTTGACTTTGAAGGACAGATGTCTGGAGAACATAAGCCAGACCATAAATCTTCCTTTCCCCTCTATTGTTTGGATAGGATAATTGATCATCAATGTAAAACTGGTAGACACAGGTACCTCACCACGGACCAAGCAGGTGGGTCAGCCCTTTGTCTAGAATGAGCCTCTCCCACCAACCTTTGAACCCTAAAGGACAGTTGTATTAATTATATGGATGGGAGCCAAATCATCATGGGCTGTGCTGGGAGCTCACATGCAGCACAGCACACGGCCAGACCCTGTGCCCACTGAGTGCCCTGAGTAGATCATGAGAGTGTGCACAGGGGCCAAGCAAACTGACAGACTGTGGGAAGCTACAGGGCATCAGGCTGAGGTGCAGCACTGAACTCTGGCATATGGGCAGCTAGGAATTCAGCAGTGCGAGTGGAGATCAGGGACTATGGACAGGAACCAGAAGCACCCTTCCCAGAATCCAGCCCCATCCACACCCTCCATTACCCACCTCTGAGCTTCAGTGGAACAAGGACCCTCGTCATCCCAGACATCCCTCCTGTCATACAGATGTGGGGTCTACCCTGCTCCCCACCCATCCTTCCTCTTTCTGTGCTGACGACCAGCAGCTCTCTCTTTCCCAGACACTGAAAGGTGAGGCTGTGCTCTCTCATCTTCCTCTGAACAGTTGTGAGGAACGGAACGCTTATCACTCACCAGCCACGATTCTCTGTGGTACATGTTGTAAGTGACAGAGGATAAGGAGCCAGGAGAGTGGCAGTGGGAGGGGGGAGTGTGAAGTGCTGGGGACCAACGGCCTCCCAGGTGTCAGAGCCCAGTGTTGCAGGGGACCAGATTAAGTAAGAATTGCTGCCTCCGTGAAGGCACAGAATTGCTATGCCTTCACGAAACACTTCCTTCTGACAGTTGGCTTCAGAACGTTTGACAGGCTCATTTTATAGGCAGATGGGATGAAGGAGTGAAACCAGCCCAGGGCTCTGAGAACTCAGTTAGCCCCTTGACAGAGCTGTATAGCAATCAGACTCGGGTTTGTGGAGAAACTACACAGCCCTCTTCTTCCCACAGACATGTCACACAGTGGGAGGCCAAGATAGAGGTAGTGGACAGGACCCCTGCCCTGCCTTTTCTCCATTTCCCTGTAACCCTTGGAGTTCCCAGGGAAGATGGGCATAGACCGTAAGAGCACTGAGACCCATCCAGCTGCCCTAACCCTAGAGCCCACATATCCCCAACACCCATCTCTGGGCCACATGGAGCAGAACTCCCCCAGCTCCAGTCCCATGTCTCTAACCACACCATCCTTCCATGGCTTCCCAGCATCAGCCTGATAGAAGTCAGACTGAGGTCTGCTATTATGACCCCACCCACCATCTCTGCAACCTCCATCGGATCCCACAGTCCTCAGACTTCAGACCCTGCCTGACCTCCCTCACATAGACTATCTACACTCTCCCACATGGCCCTGCTCTTCCTATCATCCCCTCACCTGGAATGTCACCCTGGCCCCCATAATGTCACCTGGAGCTCAAGTTCCCTCCAGGCTCAACACGGGCTTCACCTTCTCCCTAAGCATCCCTGACTCCATTGGTGCCCCACCCCCACAACCCATGTGTGCACCTATGTTCCTGCAAACACAACAGTGATCCCTACAGAGCTGGCCTCAGTCTCTCAACAGGTTCCTGGCTATTGAGAGTGACAGGCAAGCTTGTTCTCTGATGCTGTGTATAGTGTGCTCACACTAGAGGAATGACTGCTATAGCCTCCAGACCTGCGCCCAGCTGATCATTTTATAGAAACCATTTCATTTAATACACTAGCAAACTGAAGATGGGGAAACGGAGGTCCTAGGACCCTGGGTCCCTTGCCTCATGTTACCAGTGAGGAAGCAGAAGCCTCCATAACCTTCCTTGCCTCCCTTCTCTACTTCTCTGTCTCCTCTAAGCTAAGCTCACACATGCCTAGGATGTGCCTACTGATCCATCCCTTCACTCACTGGGGACTGCTAGGGCCAGTGAATAGGAAGGCATAGCCACAGACAGCATGAAGGACCCACCCTAGGGTGCATCCCCAGGGGAGAGATGTGCCTGCAGGAGGCCCATCCAGCCCTAACTCTCTTTCATCCAAGGGTATCCTCCTGGATACATACCCTCAGAGGCTGGCCCTTCACTGGCCCAGGGGATAGGGTTTAGCCACCACAGGGCCAGGCTGCACAGTGAGAGGCAGATCTGCCCATTCAGATCCCAGAGTCAGAGAAGGGAGGGCTGATCTCAGGACTTTCCCTCGGGACAAGGAAGGAGATGAATCTGCCTCTCCGACTGAGAGAAATAGGCTCCATTGTTCTTGGTTGCATTTTGTTCAAATCTGCGGGTAGACATGGCCACCTGCAAGCCTCAGATTACAGGACAAAATACCCAACAAGAAGCAAGACAATGAAAGCAGTCCGAAGCCTTCCCCAAAATGGGGAGCACTGAGAGAGAAACAGAGCCAAGCTCCGGACAAAAGCATCTCCCTCCCGCACCTCCACTGGCACCGTGGCTGGCCCAGCACTGATGCCAGAGTCCAGCCGTACTGCAGCCCAGCACTCGGTGCCTGTCAGCCCAGCTGTTCTGGACCAGACCTAGGACTCCACTGTGCCCCTGAGTATCACCTGCTTGTGCAGAGAGGGGTACCAGAACACCTAAGAGGGAGAAGTGTGGAGGGGCAGGGAGTGTAGCCAGATGGACAGGGCCCCAGACATCCATCCTGCAGCATGGCAGGCACAGCTGGGGAAGGTGCCAAGGAGAAGCCCCTCCTTTTAGCATCTCCCCACGCCCCCGCTATACCCCCATGTCACTCCAGACCCCTGCTCCAACAGCTTCTCTAGGAAGGCTCTGGAAGACCTGCTTACTTCAACTATCTAAATGTAGGGAAAGGACGTATAGGGAATAGGGCTTCTCAAAGGGACCAGGGAAGGTGCACAGGGAAGGGGTCTCTGCTCAGTACCCAGCTTGGAAGGGTGTCTGTTAGCATATGAGTGCTCATATATGTGTATATGCATATATATATGTGCATGTGTATATGTGTATGTGCATGTGTATATATGTGTGTATGAGTATGTGTGTATGAGTATATGTGTATGAGTATATGTGTATGAGTATATGTGTATTTTCATGTGTATATGTATATGCTAATGTGTATATGTGTGTGTGCATTGTATACGTGTGTGTGCATGTGTATATGTATATGTGTATGTACATGTGTGTCTTTGGCCTTGGAGTTTCAGAAACGATACACAGTGTGAACTAGATAGTTTCAAAACCTGGCACAAGAGCCTATGCCAGAAGACCCTGGAGCTGGCATGGCCCTAGTCCAGCCCTGAGTAGACATGTAAACAGCACAGAGCACCCCTCCCACCCCACCCCCACATAGACATAGCATACAACCCATAGAGCACAGCACACTCAACAGTCCACACACAGCACAGAATACCACCCAACACATGGCACACACACAGTGGGAGGAGGGAGTAGAGAGTGGGAGTGAGAATGAGAGTAAGAGCAGAGAGAGAGAGAGAGAGAGAGAGAGAGAGAGAGTCATGAGTTCTCTGCAAGAGACTGATCTTGCTCCACAGAAGCCACTCAGTCCCACCCAGACCGGGTTCAAGTCCTCAGCTCCTGCTGTGTAGCCACAGACAAATTGCTGTACCTCTGAGTGAAGCGTGGTCTCTGTGAGATGGGACTCCTCCCCTGACTACAGTGTGGTCTCTGTGAGATGGGGCTGCACCTCTGGACAGAGTGTGAAGTGGAGCAAAGTGGAACAGCACCCAGAGGAAGTGTTTGGGACTGCGTGCCCATGGGCTGCTGTCCGTAACATCTTTCTGCACTGGTTCATGGAGCTTGGAAGCTCACCGGCAGATGCCCACAGGTGCCATTCTTACCTTAATGCCATCTTGGCCATCAGCTCTTTTCCTTAAAGGAGCCCTGGAGGTCTGCAAAGCTGGTAACTGCAGACCTTGGCTGCTCCCTGGACTCCTAGGCATAGGCTGGGAAGCCCTGCCCCTTTCTGTCAACTCTAATCATCTCAATTGGTCTTTTATGGGCTCTGGGGATGAGAGGAAGGGCATTGGAGACCTTCCTAGGTTCAGTCTGTAAAGAGACAGTCCTGGGTCTCATTCTATGGGTCTCTTTCTGTTCTTGGCAATGGAGGGGGGCTTGGGAGAGAGACCCATGTCCTCCTGTACCCAAGACCCCCACACAGCACTCTGGGAGGTGAAGGTTTCCCTCCAGGGACTCCTGGGGGCTTTGATGAGGTGAATGCAAAACAGGACACATATGGCTCAGTATGTATTTAGTAATATGAGACCTACAGAGGGACAGATGCCAGGCAATGAGCTGTGTGTGATTACCAGAGTCATCTATGGGACCACAGGCACTGGCATCTGCCACTCAAAGCTCCAGATTGCTCCTGCGAGCAGTGTGAACGACTTGGTCTCAGGATTAGCTGCATCAGCCCCAGGAGGGCAGGACTGGTCTCACTGGATGCTTTTCCATCTTCCCGGTTGATACTTCACCTTGGCAAAGGCTGTGAGCCTTCCCTGCCCTCAGAATCTTGAGCCAGGTTCCTCACACTCATGCACCTGAGCTGGGAGGCAAAGCAGCCTCTTAGCTATGCTGTGAAGAGGGAACCACAGCACCATATCTGGATCCCAGTCGGGCAGCTCACCATCACTGACTGTCTCTTGTCCTCATCTTCTTCTATAAGGGCCAGGAAGATGCAGAGCTCTGACCTGGCAGGGGATGGGGGGATTTCTACTTACTGTTCCTTATGCCTTATGAGATGGGACTCCTCCCCTGACTACAGCGTGGTCTCCCATAACCCCTTGGGAGGATAGAGTCAGTCCTATTTTCAGGTAAGGAAACAGACACACACAGAATATACCAGACCCAGAGTCAATTAGGAAACAGTGAAGGTGGGATTTGACTCTAGGGATCCTGAACCCCGGGCCCTGCCCCTTAGGTGGCTCTAGGGGGATCCTCTAAGGTCATGCAAACGGGCACAGTCACCTGCTATCGGAGAGAAAACAGAAACCTAGCAGGCCTAACTAAAGCTCTGCAATCTGCTAAGATACATTCTCCTGCGGCCAGTGCTGTCGTTGGAAAGACCTGAGGTCAGAGTTTTCGAGCTGTGGGGCCTAGGTTGAGCAGGGCAGGTCTCCTGGGGTGAGTGGACCTGGCATAGAGGGTAGAGGGGGCAGGTAACATAGACAACCTCTGTGGGTCCACGTTTTGCCCCATCGCTGGGGTGACGAAAGGTCACTGGCCAGGTGAAACACGGAGACACTGGACTGTGCCACCATCAGGTGCTGGGCTTTAAGGAAGTGCTGATACACTGCCCGGAGGGTGGGAAAATGCAGCCTTGGATGTAGGGGGTCGAAGCTGGGGTTCCCCAACTCCAGGGCATCCAGTGGCCACTGGAAAACCTGCACAGAGGGGCCAGGAACGGAGGACCGGGGCTCCCGGAGCCTGCAGTGAGGAACCGGGTTCCAGGGATTTTCAGACTCCTGGACATCCAGACACCACTGGAAGTCACAGAGGAGCCAAGAACAAAAGAGGTCCTCAGGCTGAGGGCCTTCTGTGGAAGCTTAGGCAGCCACTCTCTAGGCAAAGACCTTCTCCGTGCTCCCCCATGGTGGTTCTTGATGAAAGAGACAGTCCACGTTTATCCATGCAGTTTGTTGACTGCTCATCATGGAAAATGGGTGCATAGTACCTTTTCAGGGTGGACCAAAGACTAAATATCTTCTGCAGGGAGGAATGTGCGGAAAGGGAAGCTTATTGGCTAAACCCTCAACATAACTCATTAGTATGGAGAACTCTGTTCTGGGCTAAGTGACCTACGTGGGGAGTGGGGTCACGTGTTCCAGGCCAGGAATCTAGTAGGGAGCAGGAAGACAGTCTCAGGTGGGTGCCTGGGTGCGGGGTCTTGGAACCCACTCAACCTTACCAAGTTTCCTTACACGGTTCACTGTCCCACAAACCTCTGATCTGGAAAATGTGGCTCAGGAACCCGTGAGGATCCAGCCCAAGGCTCATTGGGAGCAGTAAGGGAACTTCCAGAGCAGTGTTTCCCATCCTGTGGGTCATGACACCTTTAAGGAATCAAATGACCCTTTCACAGGGGTCACCTAAGGAAATCAGAAAGCACAGATATTTACTTACAATTTGTAACAGTAGCATAATTACAATTATGGAGTAACAGTGAAGCTAATTTTATTGTTGGGGGTCACTGTGATATGAGGAACTGAATTAAAGAGCCATGCATGGGGCATTGGGAAGGTTGGCAACCATGGCTCCAGAGTCACTTGAGTGACTAGAAAAATGCAGCCCAGGAAGCCTGACTGTCATCACCTCGGCTGGCTCTCGCCTCTCTTGTTAGGAAGTCCTGTGTTTTCTCGCTGGCCTGTGTTACTGTGTTATTTTCCTTGGCATCTCAGTTCCTGTAATCAGTGCTGAGCTGGGGAGACTTCTCCACAGTTCACTCGGGTCTATCGACCCAGCCGCCCTCACCATTTAGCTGGTCATTCTTTCCAGGGACTTCCATCGATTTCCACACGGACCTTTTCCCCCACACGCTGTGTGCTGAGAGTCCTGCTCAGCAGGAATAAGAACCAGGTTAGCCATCTCCACCCTGGGGTCTATGAAGTCAGCATTAGCTATCTCCATCCTGGCGTCTATGGAGCTAGCATCAGTCTCACTCCTGAGACATCTGTGTGTCTACCTGCCTTTGGTCCTCCATGGGGATGCCTTGTGCACGCTCCTGGCCCTCACTGAGGGCACAGGAACTAGCCTGTGAGAAGTCCTCCCCACACAGCAGCAGGTGCACAGACACCCTTCCATCCTGCATAGACAATGAGCCCCATGGCTGGTATCAGAGTCTCTCCTTTCCCTCGTGTGACATCATTGCCAGCAAGTATTTGCTGAGCAGGAAATGTATGCCAGAAACCATGCTAAGCACGGTCTGTGCTCACAGAATGTTCTGGTCATATCCCTCCCTTCCTGACGCTTCCATGGCTTTTCCTTGACCCACAGTCTCATGCAATGTCCTCTTCATGAACACAGACCAGTGTAGGCTAGCTTTTGTCCACCTCTGCCCAATTGTTCATCCCCCTTCCTCCTCTGCTTTCTTCTGCTTTTCCTGTTGATCTTGTCAGGATCCTTCCTGCTTCAGAGCTTTCCATGTACAGCTCCAAAGAGCTAAAATACCTTCTTTCAATTAAATGTGAGTCCTCCCTAGCTGTCCTCCCCTGTTATGGTTAGAAACCAAAGGTCCTGCACACACTCCTACTATGAATACCTGTTCTCCAGGTGTGGTGCTGTTCTAGGGGTTATGAACCTTTAAGAGGCGAAATCCATCTGGAAAAAGCAAGCTCCTAGAGGCTAGACTTTGATGGCTTTGGGATGTAGCCATTCTCTGTTTCCTAGCTCACTCAGATGTGCAGGGCACCCAGCACATGCCTTCCACTCCCAACCAACAGGGAGCTCCACCAACGATGCTCTCCATGCTGGGCTGCATTTTGAGTGTTGCAACAGCCTTTGAGTCAGCCATTCCACCACTCACCAGTATCTGTCAATCAACCCCAAAACTCATTGGTTCTCCAAGTTGTATTGGGATAGAGTCATACTTTGCCCTGTCACTGGTGCCCTTCCCACTGGGGAAGCAGATGTTTGATTGCAATCTCCCCAGGAAGAATTCACACAGCACAGCTGGACTGAGAATTCTAGAAGGAAGAACACAAAGGGACAGTAAATATGTTTAAAAAGTGTTAAGTAACAAGAGCATTCAAACAAAAACTACACCAAGCCCTTCTGAGCCCCTTCAGAATGGCTGTCTTGAAAATGACAGCTAGACAATGCTGGCAAGGCTGTGCAGAACAAGGAACTCGAGGGTGGAAGAGACTGGTCAGAGGTGGAGTACTTGCTACATAAGTATGAGGACCTGTGCTTGGATCCCAAGCACCTACATCAAAACCAGGCACAACCACTAGCAGCAGCAGGAATAGGGAGATGGCTCAGAGATTGCTGTTCTTGCAGAGACCCTGGGTCCAGTTCCCAGCACCCACCATAGGTGGCTTAAAACCACATGTAACTCAGAGATCCAGGGGACACAATGCCTTCTTCAGATTTCCACAGGCACCGGCATATATGTGGTGCACATACATACATGTAGATCCCACACATGTACACATAGTATAATGACATAACTTTAAAGGAAAAAACCTGGACACGGCAGCACATATTTGTAACTCTATATCTGGGGATGTGGAGCAGGGACAAGAAGGGGTGTACTTCAGGTTCAGCAGGAGATGCTAGCACAAAGAAAGGAGGAGGAGGAGGAGGAGGAGGAGGAGGAGGAGAAGAAGAAGAAGAAGAAGAAGAAGAAGAAGAAGAAGAAGAAGAAGAAGAAGAAGAAGAAGAAGAAGAAGAAGAGGAGGAGGAGGAGGGAGAGAAGGAAGAAGAAAAAACCCTGAAGGTACGTAGAGTGTGGTAGAAGAAGACACATGACATCAATATAGGGCCTCCACAGATATTAACACACATGTGCACCCATATACATGTTCACATATGTGTCTACATATACATATATATATACACATATACACAAAGACACATACACATATACAAATATACACATATATACATATACACACATACACACATACACATATACACATGCATATTACATATATACACATACATATCTATACATGTACACATATATACATATATATGCACATGTATAATACATGTATACACATATACATGTGCACATATATACATATACAACATAGACATATACGGAGGAATCCTTATTTGTTATTGGTACATGTATAAACTAGGTCAGACATGAAAGCAACTATAGAAGTCTCTCAGGAAGCTAAAAGTAAAACTGCCATATGACCCACTTCTGGGCATGTTCCCAAAGTGCACTGTATCCTGCTGCAGAGACACGTGTCCATTTGTGTTTATCACTGCTCTCATCGTGGTTGCAAAGGTACAGACTCAGCCTAGACGTCCATCAACAGGCAGACAGGCAATGAAGATGTGGTGCGTGCACGCAAAGAAACGTTGTTCATCTGGAAGGAAAACTGAAGATTTCAGACAAGTGGAGAGAAATGGGAAATATGATATGAAGTGAGATATCTCAGACTTAGAAAGACAAGCTCTGCAGGTTCTCCCTCATGTGCCAATCTTAGATTCTAATTTTTATACGTGCATTCCTTTGTGGGAGTAGGAAAGTAAAGGCGCCAGGAAACAGGAGGGGGCCCACGAGAGAAGGAGAGTGAGTCTTTAAGAGAGAGCACTAGGAGGATAATAAACACATGAAATATAACCGGGCAGGGGGAGTACTGTAGGAGGCTTAGGTGGGCATAGGGGATGAAGAGACGAGGGAGCAGAGAAGGGAGAGTCCTCTAAACCCAAGAAGCTATGAAACATCACAAGGAGACCCACGACTTCATTAACTGAGATGGAAGTTAGTCATGGGGTGGGGGGTGGGGGGCATGTAAGCAGAAGGATAAGCTTTAGGGCTGGGGAGGGGATGGGGGTCAGAGACCCAGGAAGAGGAGCATCGGAGGCTTCACTGAGCGCTGCAATGGGTTGGAGTGAGATGACCCTCCTGCACGTGGATCTAAGAAAGTCACACTGAGAACCTTGGTCACAAAATACCCTACACTGCGTGATCAAGCAGCAATAGCAACCCCTTACTCGTGGCTCCGGAGGTTGGGAGGGGCATGTTCTTAGATGACACTTGCTGCTGTGTTCTCATAGGGCAGAAGAGGACATAGACCCCGCCCCCCACAGGCTGGGTGTCAGCATGAGTGCTGTGCAGACATTGAGGTGCTACTGGCATTCAGCAGCCACAGCATGAGAAGTGGGGCTCCTCTCCATCTTTCAGGGGTCTGCAGGCTGGAAACCAGGATGGCCCAGACTTAGAGCAGTGACTGGGACAGGGGCCATGGGTGGATAGGATGTGGTGGCAGAGGGATCACTACTGTCCTGTGAAAGGGTGCGATCAGGAAAGATCATGGTGTCCATTTCACAGATGAGGAAACTGAGGGATCTAAGATTGCACAGTGATAAGCCTAGGTTACTATGCTTGGAACCCCTGTTGTAACCACTGGGTCACAGAGCCTTGGCCCACAGACAGAGAGGTCAGAGGGGCAACAGGGCTCAGAGTCCCAGGGCAGGCTGGTGTTCTGACCCAACACCTGGCTACATGAGCGTGTTCAGGGTGTGTGAGCTGAAGTGGGGGCCCATCTGGAAGCTTCCAATCCACACAACCAAAGCCGGTGCCAGTAAATTACTCCAGATAATGAGTATGTTTGCTCAGGAAATCGAGGAGGCAGAGACAGTTGCCAGAGTCATTAAACACGAGGGTGGACGTGCCAGGCCTTGCAATGCCGCCAAGCCGCTCGTCGGTGCAGCCCCTCCCCTAGGCTGCATCTGCGGAGCTGAGCAACCGGGTGACAGAAAAATCAAAGAAACACCAGAGAGGAGAGGGGGTCGAGAAACCACCTGATATTAGTTTACAGATAAGAAAAGCAAGGCCCAGGGAGGGTGACAGACCTGCCCAAGAGCACACAGGAAGCAAAAGACCAAGATAGGTCAGATTATTCTCAATTTATCTTAGTAGGTTGAGACATCACTGGAGGCTCAGAGGGGGTAGGTAACTTCCCCAGGGACTCCCAGCCAAGTTAGCCATGAATATAAGCATTGAGCTCGGGGACTTTCATCCCTGGGCTTGACTCCTCAGTTTCTGGGTTAAAATCAACATGAAAGATGCAGGTGTGAGGGAGAAGAGGTGCCAGGACAAAGGGGGACAATCTTGGTAGGGAAAAGGATGAACAGGACACAGAGTGGGCCCCTGCCTCAGACCTACCAGCCAATCCTGTATGCGACAAGTGACAAAGTCTCCTCTCACAGATCTCACCTTCTGGGAGAGACATTGCTGTAGAAAGATAGTGGGAGGTGGGATAGACCCTGGGTACATTCAGTTTTTCATCCAACTCCGAGCCTGTCCCCCACTCCCACCCACCCCAACCTCCCACACAGATGGATTTCACCAACACCTCCTCCGACCCAGACCTGAGAAGCATCAAAGGGTCCCTGGAGGGAGAGAGAAATGAGGTATTGGTTGCCCCTCTCCTAACAGAGTCAGCAGGAACTGTCACCTACACTTGGCCCTACAGGAAGGTCTACCCTCTATGTACTTTTCTTTCCATGGGAAGGCCAGCCCTTTTCACACCTGTCCTCTCCCTCTCCAGCCCATCGGAAGTAATGGGCCTCTGTAACCTGTCCTGCAACACACCCTACAATAACCCTTAGTGTCCTCTCTGTCACTGTCTAAAAATTAACCTAAGGAAGTTACTTAAAGAAGCAACTTAAGTCTGTGACAAATGCAACTTAAGGAAGAAAGGTTCTATTGTGGCTCACAGTTCAAGATCAGAGTTTGAGGTTACAATCCATCAGGGAGGGGCAGCTGGTCCCATTGCAGCCACAGTCAAGAAGCAAGGAGTGAGGATTACATGTGCTCCCCTCACTTTCTCCATTTCACACAGTCCAGGATCCCAGCCTAAGGAATGATGCCGCCCATGGTGGGCAGGTCTTCACACCTCAGTTAATCTAATCAAGATGATCTCCCACGGGCATGCCCAGGCACCTAGCTAGGTCTTTTCAGGTTAAAACTTGAAGTTAACTATCACATCATTATAAATTTCAATGGCTCTTTGCAAGGGTCTAGTCTTCTTTCCTGTGGGGTTGCACAGAGATCACTGGATAGACTGCAGATCTGGTTTGAGCTGGTGAGTAAGACGGCAGCAACAGAGTCACAGGCTCCCGTTGTGTCCTGCTCTGCCTTCTGTTCCAACCTCACAAAGGCAGAGCAGCAACACCTGCCACACCCACCTCTGTGTCACTCCACCCACACTGTCCAAGTCCCGCCAAATCTCCGAGCCTTTCTGGAGGCAGGAACCCTGAATGTAGAGCCCATGGTGCCATATAACATCAAGCTGGCTCAAGGACACATCTGACCCAACCAGTCATGCTCTGGGGCTCATACTGCTCAGGCCATCAGGATATACTGTGGGCCCTTTAGAGGTTCTCTGACCCAGACCACATGACAGAGAATAGAAGAAAAGGCACGGGAAGACAAGAGGTCTGGAAGGGGATGGCAGTGGTGGTAGGGACCGTGGCAGTGGTGCCAGGGAGCATTGGCAGGGCTGGGCCTGGGAGGCTGGGCACTGAGAAACTGAGAAAGGTGTGGCAGTAAAGTATAGACACCACCTCTCCATTCCTAATGTCCAAAGTGGGGAAGATGAATTCAAGTTGTTACCTTACCCTACCTAGTTCCAGACCTGCCTACTTCAGGCCTTCCCAGTCCCTGTTGCTGTATAAACAGCAGCTGCAAGAAGACCAAGAGCCACAGTTCAGCAGCCACCCACACCACAGGCCCAGCCAACCAAGGAGAGGAAGCCACTGATGGAATAAAAAATGAGGCAAGTTGGTCCTGAGACAGAGAATGAACCTCTAAAAGAGAAAGGCCAGCAGTTGTGTGGCACTGAGGAGAGGCAGGCTTGGACCTGGGCCCAAATCCAGACCCCCACCATGCTCATGGTATGCAACCCCAGGCAAATTCCTGGTCTCTTTGAGTCTAGAGTTCCTTATTTGTGCAATGGGATTTGACAAGTTAAATCCCAGGGACCATGAGAGCAGGCGGTAGCTCCAAGATTGAGCCCCAAGGCTGAAAGAAGCCTTCTGCCCCAGCCTAGCACCCAACCCTTGCTCACAAGGGGACACAGGCACTTCAGGGACTGATTGGAACAATTGGTTGAATCTTACATGTGCATTGATGGGGTCTGTGGAAAGCTGATCAGCAGATGTCCTGAGAGGCGATCCATCAAAATTCCAAGGATCCCTGCCCTCAGGACTGTCAACCCCTCAGTTGGCTGTTGGCTGAAACCTCTGACCAAGAATACAATCCTCTAGCCAGCCTGCCCTCCACACTCATATGGGAAATGGGAGAGAGAGTGGAAGAGGTGGAGGAGGAGGAAGAGGAGGGTGGAGTTAGAGTAGGGGGAGGGGAGGTGGAGGGACAGGGAGAGAGGGGAGGAGAGGGGGGCTGTCCCCATGCGTAGACTTGGAACACTTCACAAGCAGTGGTTCAGGATAGCAGAGGAAGCAGACCTGAGTGTTCACCTCATCCGCCGTCACTGTACACACTGTAACATGAAAGGAGGTGAGGTCCTCTTCTGCTAGGAGCAGGAAGTCCTGGCTGGAAGTTGCCACTGTCTTTCTATGATGCTCAGTCAGAACCCCATGCTTGCACTCCACCTGGGTCACAGTGGCAGGAGATCAGTGATGATCCCAGTGCTGCTGTCACCTGTCTCTTGTGAGCACAGCAGATGTGGGGTTCTCAGTGCCCTGCTATGCTCCAGCTCTAGCCTTTCAGAGCACCAGGCTCCAAAGTAACATGGCAGACAGCACTCTCTGTGGGCCTAACCATACTGAGCCACCAGGCAGCCCAAGAGAACCAACAAGAGATGGGGGTAGGAGGGGGAGAGAGAGTGAGGAAGAGAGAGAGGGGGAGAGAGTGAGGAAGAGAAAGAGGGGGAGAGAGTGAGGAANTGTCTCTGAAGATACTGCCAAGATGCACAGGCGGTGATTTTAAATAATAATCCTCGTGTAAGCTTGATGTTGATAGCACTAACCTGCAATGCCAGCACCTGGGAGGTGGAGGTAGGAGGTCAGAAGTTCAAAGACATCCTCGGATACATAGTGACTTTGAGGCCAGCCTGGGAAACAAGCTCGGTTTTAAAAATGTTTTAAAATATATATATATATTTAAAGGGTACAAAACAATACATATAAACAATTTTTTGCTTTTAAGATAGCCTGTGTGTGCATATGAGCATGTGCGTGGCATGTGAGCACACAGGAATGCATCCCATGCATGCATGTGTGTGTGTGTGCATGTGTGCCTGTGTATGTGCATGTGTGCCTGTTGTGTGTTCATACATGGGTGAGTATGAGCATGTGAATGTGTGTGTATGTGTGTGTGTGCTTGCAACATAGTCCCACACCACACTGATAACTGTGCTCTGTGGGAGGAGCACAAGCTTATCGACAGCTATAAAATAAGGGGCGCAGTTTTCTTTATCTGAATTCTTGCATATTAAACTCCCAGAGTGTCTGCACACAGCACATGTGTCATTAAAATTCACCCTGAATGAGCAAGGGGATGGAGGACAGGCTTGTCATAACACTACTGTTGCCCAAAACAAAACAAAGCAAAAGACAAACAAACAAACAAAACAACCCAAGTCTGTATCTACAGGGGAACTTCCCACATAAGCCTTGGTGCCCATGGCAACAGAATCCCAGATAGCCAGTGGAAGACAAAAGATTGCCAGCCCATGTGGGGAGAGTGATTTAGAGACTTGATGGGGATGTGGAGAGGAACAATCCCATTTTTGTAAAAAGGAAAAAGAATTTGGAATATAAATGAAAATGCAGGCCCTACTGCATGGTGTGGGCTTTGGAGGGGGTCACAGAATTGGGTCTGAATCACTGATCCGAATGGGGTGGCCCTCAGTGGCTCATTCCACACCCCCAAGCCTTATTGCTTCATCTTTAAAAAGCAGCAACAACAGTATCTACTCCAGGCTTTCAAAGGTGGAGCAATCTAAAGAACCCGCCCAAGCTAATACACTTGGCTCGCAGTGGTTAATCTTGGCTCACTTAGCTCGCAGTAGTTAATCTTCCAGTCATATGCAGTGTTCCTCTGGGACGTGGGTGTGGAGCAGAGGAAATATGCCACTTTTCCAGTTTCTTTAAAGGCTCCTTCTGAGGTATAATTGAAATGCAATCAACTGGACAAATACAAGGTGCCAAATTGGGTAAGTTTTCACTTAAGCCCACAGCCGCTGTCTTAGTTACTTCTTCCTCACTGTGATAACCAGGGTGTATTTTGGCTCACAGTTCCAGGGAGATACAGTCTGTCATGTCTGGAAAGACAGGGCAGCAGAAGCAGGAGGCAGAGCGAGAATAGGAAGTGAGAGCTGGGCTAGAAAGTCTCAGGGCCTGCCTACTGTGACATACTTCCTCCAGGAAGACTCCACCTCCTTAAGGTCTCACAACTTCTCCAACAGCGCCACCAGGTGGAGACTGGGTGTTCAAACATGTGAGCCTATGGAGGACATTTCTCATTCAAACCATGACACCCATGAATGCATTTATGGAAGATCATGATCATGATCACGATCTAAGACAAGAGAGTCAGGAGTTCAAGATCATCCTCCCTATATCGAGAGACATAAGCATCTATCTCAATAAACCAACCAACCAACCAAGCCAGCAAAATGTCTCAGTGGGTTAAGGTGCTTGCTATTAAGCCTTATTATGATCTGAGTTAAAACCGTGGAACCCACATGGTAAAAAGAAAGAACCAATTCTCACAAGTGTAATGTCCATATGCATGCTGTGGTTCATATGCAAGCACACACACACACACACACACACACACACACACACACACACTAACTTAGGCTAAGTGGCATGAGACCTTGGTCCCTTACATTGGTCCTCAGCTCTGCAAGCTCCCCATAGGCATGTCAAGCCCAAGGAACTGAAGTCAAGCGAAAGATGGAGAAAATAAGCAGAGTACAGCACCCCCTCATTTGAGAGTCAAGTGGTTCTTCTGCTGTCATTTTGGCCCAGGAGACAATGAGTTTGTCTCAGAGAGTCCACCCAGTTGTGGAGAGGACACCTCTAGACCCCAGCAGGAAGGATAACACTAACCTGGCCAGCAGGGTATCATTTATACACAGCCACCCCAGGACACAGCTACTGTGCAGACCTCACTGGTAGGACACAGACCACCTCCTCACAAAAGACCAGTCTACTCAGGTGTGATGTGACATCTGAGTCCACACGCTGAGTCTGTACTGAGGGTCCAGGACAGGCTCGAGGGCACAGTAATGCCCTTAGTGCCAATCATCACTGTGATGGTTTGAATATGCCTGGCCCAGAGAGTGGCACTATTTGGAGGTGTGGCCTTGTTGGAGGAAGTGTGTTACTGTAGGGGTGGGCTTTAAGACCCTCCTCCTAATCACATGGGAGCCAGTCTTCTCCTAACTGCCTTCTGAACAAGAGATGGAACTCTCAGCTCCTTCAGCCTCGTGTCCACCTGGATGCTGCCAGGCTCCCGCCTTGGTGATAATGGAATGAACCTTTGACCCTGTAAGCCAGCCTCAATTAAATGTTGTCCTTATAAGAGCTGCCTTGGTCACGGTGTCTGTTCACAGCAGTAAAACCCTAACTAACACAATCATCATCAGGGGCTAGAGAGATGGCTCAGCAGTTAAGAGCACTGACTGCTTTTCCAGAGGTACTGAGTTCAATTCCCAGCAACCACACGGTGGCTCACAAACATCTGTAATGGGATCTGACTCCTTCTTCTGGAGTGTCTGAAGACAGCGACAGTGTACGTATATATATAAAATAAATAAATCTTTTCAAAAAAAAACAAAAAGACAATCATCAGCCATGTTCTGGGTTATCGTTTATGTGCCCTGTACTATTCTCATAGACTTAGACCATCCCCAAGCAGAAGGGGAAACTGAGGCCCAGAGAAGAGCACCCCTCACCATCAGCTACAGTGTTAGAGGCAGCACTGGGGTGCTGGCCGCCCTGCACACTGCACATCTCCCCCTCAAGATCTACTCTGTGTAGCACCAGGTGAGCTCTTAAGTCTCGTGCAATTAGCTAATCGCCCCTTCCCTGAGCACATGCTGCGTGGTTTCCCACAGCTCATCAACTCAAGAGCAAGGTTCCTGCTTTTTCCTTTTCAGATCTCTGTTTATCTGTAAACCTGGCCTTTTCTACTGCTCCAAATTCTCCAACAACACATCACATCCGCCAGACTCTGGCCTATTCTCCTGGGCCACAGGCACAGCCCCATGGGAAGGCAGTGGCTCAGACAGAAAGGGACACCTATATAGAGCACCATCCCACCCAGCTTTGTTATCTGACACCAAACAGCCTGGGAACTGAGCTGAGGAGGTGTAGCCATAGAGGAAACAGGAGAGAGAGGGGCTTTTCCAGCTCCTGGCTGGGTAGCCGAGACCTTGCTGTCCTCACCTGTCAAATGGGGATAATAACCTGAAAGTCTGTTTGCTAATGGAGAGTGAAGTAATGATATGAAAGGAGGCATGAAGCCCACCATCCACCAACCCTCAACCCCGGCCCCCAAAGATAGACCACCAAGGAGTCATTGGGAGTCATCTCCTGCCAAAGATAGAAATGTAAATCCGACTTATTGATGAAAGGGGAAATACTAAGATGTAGGGTGGGAGTGGGGTGATCGGCGTCTCCGTGCGTCCCCAGGCAAGCACTGAGCATTACAGAACACTTAATATCAACATTCATGTGAATGATAAGTGTCACTCTAATGGATGCTGGGGTGGTTTTAATGAATGTCCCACATAGGATAGGACATTTGAAGCTCCACCTCCAGTGGGTGGAGCTGTTTGGACGTGATTAGGAGCTGCGGCTTTGCCAGAGGGAGTATGTCACTGGAGGGAAAGCTTTGGGGTGACAAAGCCTCATGCCATTCCCAGTGTGCTCTCTCTACTTTCTGCTTGTGGCTGGAGATGTGACCTCTGGGGATATGAACTGTTCCTTGCTGCCATGCCTGCCACCTGCTGCCTGCTGCCACAATTGCCCACCATAATGGACTTTTACACACACACACACACACACACACACACACACCCTTAAAACTGTAAGCCCAAAGAAACCCTTCCTCATATTAAGTGGCTTTGGTCATGGTTTTATCATAGTAATAGAGAAGTAACTAATGCAGATTATTTTTCATAAATAAGCAAAAGTGTTGATGATTTGATTGCCAGCTACCAGACTTTCCTGATGCCCTGGATCCCAGCAAAGAAGTGTAAGTCAAACGGTCAGCTGGACTGCACTTAGACCAGAACCAATGACTTGAAACACTCTTCGGATACCTTGAGGGAGATACCCAACAGTTGTAGCTGCTTGCTGCTGATGCACAAGTCCAGCTGCTACCGAAGCAGCCATAGCTACAGCTGCTTCAGATGGCTTGCCCTGGGCTCACTGCAACCATTCCCACCCACACTCTTGGTAGCCCAGCAGGAGGGACAGTTGCCACTGCTCAACAGAGGCCATGCTGTGATTGGTGCAAAGACATCCTTCATTTGCATGAAAGTGGAATGTGGTTGGGGCAGACACCCCCCTCCCCCCCTTTCTGTCTCTGTAGGCAGTCAGTTCTCGCTCTGTGCTCCTGTACTGTCCTCCTAGGTTGTGACTACAGGGCCCAGTGAAAGGTTCTTTCTCCAGGAGTCTTTCCTTGCCTACTTAGAGTAGCGAAGGCTGGGCTTGTAACATGAAGAAAGCAGTAGTGACAAGCAGATGATAAGAAATGGAAATGCCACAGAAGCAACAAAGTCCTGAAGAAGCCAGCCTGAGGAGCCAGCCTCAACACAGTGGTGATGGAGTCAGCCACCAGCAGTAGGGACAGCAGCGGGGTCTTAGCCATGGTGACACTGGTGGCCTTGACAGTGGCAGAGATGGAGCCATAGAACGGTGACAGAGCAACAGCTGAAGGTGTTGAGAAACAGGGTTGATGGTGGCAGCGACAGCTAACAGCAGAGCAGTGTCCATAGTGGTGGCAGAGCGGCAACAGTATAAGAATTCAAGGTCTTGAACACTTGGGCAGAAGCTGTACACTAACCACTGTCAAGGGCTAGACTAGAGAAGGTCAGTTCCCTAAGTCAATACAATACAATACAATACAATACACTTGCCACTATAAGGCAAAGTTCTCACAAGAACTCTAAGCTGGAGGACACCCAGCTGCTGCTCTGAGCCCTCTGCTGCTACTGTGTTTCATCAAAGGTCAGGGTTACAAAAGCTTTCAAGGACCACACTGGAAAAGCATCTCTACCCACTATGGCTTCTATCCAGGTAGACCAGAAGGAGCCCAGCCTGCTGCTCAGTAGCAGAGGCATCCACAGCAAAGTCCATAGAAGTTGAGGTTTTGGACCCAGACCTTATTCGATGGGACCCTGTGATCTCCCCAGGACCTGCATTTTTTTCTCCATTTTTGGCTTCCAGTTGCTCTGATCTGGCTGTCTACAGACTGGTAAAGTCAAGAAGTCTGCCGAGCAACGGGCATGCTCTGGGAGTCAGGAGTCTCCCTGGCAGGCCCAGCTCAGTCCAGGTCATTGCTGTGAAGTCTTCCCTGCCCTTTGTGACTTCATCTTTCATTTTGAACTGGATCTGCTCTTCTTGCTGTCATTCTAAAAGTCACAGCTGAGGCTGTCAGCTTGAGTTCTTCCTTCTTTTTAGATACAGATCTTTCATTTGAGGGCTGCAGTACCATCCCTCAAATTCATCTGTGTGCCTTCAAGTTATACTCAATTTAAGTGACTTTATGCTTTTTTTTTTTAAAGATTTTTGACCCATGTATAACTTAGAAGCATGTTTTTAGTTCCTGGGCATTTGATGGGTTGGCCAGAGATCTACTTCCTTTTATTACCTAACCCCATTGTGGTCAGAATAGATTTATCTTTATTTTTAATGTTTTTTTTTATTTTGAAAAATCTAAATCTTTCTAAGCCTGTTAAGACTCTTTTCTGATCCAGCTAAGCTCTGTTTTGGTAAATTCCAATGTGTACTGAGAATAACATACTGTAATCTGTTGTCTAGTAGAGTGATCTGAGTGTCAGTAAAGTGTAAGTTAATAGTGTCTTTCAATCTTTCTGTAGTCTCGCAAATTCCCTGCCTATTGTTTTAATCAGTCATTGAAAAGGGGATTTGAAGTGGAAACTTAAGGGTCCTTTGGAAAGTTGGTTGGACGGTGTTTTGCTGGGGCAAACACATGAAGGAATGTTTTGTTAAAGTGGACACAGGTCTGAAAGGCTAAAGCAGACTTGTGAAGGAACGTTTCACTGAAGCAGACACAGGAGAGAGGATGTTCTGCTAAAGCAATCACGTGAAAGGATGTGTGATGAAGGATTCTTTGCTAACAGCACGCATGTATTGGTCTGCCTCATACTGTGTAGTTGAACTGCATTTTTTGGGACTCCATAGAGAAAAAGACCACCAAAAAACTTCTGGTGGTGTGTGTGCTGCAGTTTGTTGCTGCTTCCTTTGACTCGTGCTGGTTGGATGCACGTGCTGAGGCAAGACGCGTGGAGGACACGTGATGTTTGGAGGGTATAAACAGGACTCCACGGAGTGACAGAGACAGAGCTTGGCTTGCTGGTATAGCTAGCTGTACAACCCTTGTGGGTCTCAAGTTGTCTTTGATCTTCACTTCCCTGAGAGAGGCACAGCTGAGAACTTCTCCTGGTGTCCCTCCTGGTCCCTCCTGCTGACTCGAGCCAAGGCTGAGGCCTGGCTGTCTCTGCCTGGTCATGTCACCGCTGTTGCTAACCTGACTCCACCAAACTGGACTGCCAGTGTGTCCGTGAAGTATTTGCAAGTGGATCAAGCTGCCACTGCTAATCTGTGAACTGAACTGCCGGTTTCCAGACAGCACAGACAGGAATTGCTCCAAAGAACCTTCTTAAACAGGTCCACTTCCACCCTGTGTCCTTTCTGTTCCACTACCTCTGGTGGGTGGTGGGCTACAAAGGAGGTTGAAGCATTTAAGAACCATCATTAAAAAGAAGATTTAAGAAAAACTAAAGCTACAGGCATTACGACAACCTTGGTTGCCACTGTGGGCGTCGGCTCCCTCCAAATGCTTCTGTTTCTTTCTGCTTTGTATGACCTCAAACAAAGGATACATTTCTTGATTCATCTTCTTGATGAATCATGACCACTTCATCAAGGTGACATGCCCTTTTCCCCTGGCTCCTGTCTAATCTTAAGGATCTGCTTTATCTAAAAATTAACATGCCCATGCCAGCTTTATTTTGGTCAGCATTATCAAGACATATCTTTTAAACACCTTTTTACTTTTAGATTATTTATGGATTACTTTTCTTTTTTTTTTTTTCATGTATGTGAGGAGGGTGCTGCCTTGACAGGTATGGAGGGAGGTTGGAGAACAACTCTCACCTTGTAGGGACAATACCTGTGGAGGCCAGAAGAGGGCACTGGATACCCTGGAACTGGAGTTAAAGGCGGCTATGGGGTGCCCTGCTGGGAACAGAGTCCTCTGCAAGAGCAGCAAGAGACCTTGATCTATTAGTCATCCCCTCCACCCCCAGTCTTTGATTTTTTAATCTATAGTATTTCCACATTGTCTCCAGGTCTCACAGTAGAGATCCACTACTCATAAATTTGTCTTGAAACTGGTTCCCAAAGAAACTGTACCCAGAAGAAGCCCAGTTCCACCATTGCCTGGGAATGATGTCCTCCAAAACTTCCAGATGAACCTACACTTTCTGTCAACCTGGTGGGGAGACAGGAGGAAGCTCAGAGATAAATAAGCCTGAGACTCTTTGCATCAATATTCAGGTCTCTCCAGATGTGGCCCTGGCCAGATCCCTTTCTCCTGCTCTTGCCCCTTACACCAGCCACCCCTCAGGCCATCACCATCTGTGGACACAGACCTGCACATCTTATTCCAAAAATTCCTTTCCCTGCCTACATCCAATAGACCAATCACTAAATGCCTGCATAGAAACCCCGTTATTCAAAAAACCCTCCAGGGGGCTTCCTAACGCTGCATCATAACTCAGCTTGGAACGTATAGCTTCCTGTACAGCTAGGCATAATATATATAACCGAGTAGATTGTGGTATGCTTATTTACATGAATGTCTTTCTCAAGTACAGTTGTGAAAGGCCATAAGCAGGCCAGTGCATGTGTGTCAAGTCTCAAAGCGTCAGCACATCCAGGTGTCTCATCAAGATAAGTTGGGGGCTGGAGGAATAGCTGAGCCCCTTCATAACTGCCCCCCCTCCCTGTCTCTCCTCCCTTCTGGGTCTTGTACAATTTTCCTGGTATATTCTACTTATGCACGTTCAAATCCTACTATACATTGTCAGTCCTTTTGCTTTATAATGAGTCAATTATCTTGTAAAGAGATTTAAATAAGGAAAATGTATTTTTCATATGTGCCCATGCACTGCAAATTGCAGTGATTTTCGTTCTTTGTGTAAGCCTGTGTTCTCATCCGGTGGTGTTTTCCTGAAGTTGGAAGAATGCCATTTAGCACACCTCCACCCCACCTTGGCTTGAAATTCATGCTTCCAAGAGATGCGGCCTCCCTGTTTTCTTTCCCAGTGGGCAGGAGAGTGAGCGGTGGCTCAAGCTTCAGATGGGTCTCATGGATGTGGAAAGGTCCAGGAGCCAAAGCAGGAGGGTAGAGCGCGGGGCTGTGTGGGAGCTTTCTCTTTGTGGTGCCCAGCTCTGCTCTAGCAGCAAGAGAATGACAGACTTGAAGCATGAAGAATGAGCACCTTAGTCCTGGAGCCTGTCCCATAAGGTCTCTGGGACCCTCTAGGGCCACTTCCAAATGGAAGGGGACCTTGCAGCCTCTGTCTGCTGATTGTAGCTAAGTTGTGATTCGTGGCCTCTTATGAGATGGCATAGGAATCTCCAGCCAGGGACTTTAACAAGGGACAGCTGCCCCATGGAGTGCTGGAGATCTTCACCTGCAGAGGACAGGACTTCTCACACCCTTCCACGAGTCCCTACAGACCAGAGTTGGACAGGCAGAAATCCTGCCCATCTGGTTTGAGAGGCCCCATCTGATCTAAAATCCTGAAGCCGTCAGAGTCATAGTCTGACCGGCACTGGCAGGCAGGGCTGGACATCCGCAGAGCCCTCTGCCCTGGGCACCCCAGATCTGTACCGGAAACACAGGGAGCTCACACCACACTTCATCTTTGTTTTCTAATGGGTCAGGGTGGTTCTGCAGGCAGGGAGCAGCACAGAGAGGGTGCCAGGCGTAGGCATCGAGATCTGCATCTGACCTTTGACTCTGCGGGATTATCTGTCCCCATGAGTCCCCCACTTTCCAGCCTAGAGTCTCCAGTGGTAGGTTGCTGCTCTTGAAGCTGTAGGCATCTGCCTAGGCCAGACTGTAAAAGTTTATTGCTGTTCTCTCTCTCTCTCTCTCTCTCTCTCTCTCTCTCTCTCTCTCTCTCTCTCCCTCCCTCCCTCCCTCCCTCCCTCGTCTCTCTCTGTGCATGTGTGTGACACACACACCCCCGCCCCATTGTTCTTGGTCCTTCTTGGCTGCCCGTCACTTCCTTAAGTAGAGAAACACACCTCAGAACACCTCCACCATCCTTTAATCTGGACCCAATTCCTCAGTCCCAGAACCCAGCGCCGGAGCTTCTGAAGAAAGGAGCACTGGCTGAAAATGCATCTCCAGTAGTGAATCCAAGTTCTTCAGTATAGGCTCATTCCACACAGTCTCCGCCTTTCTTGTGCCCATCAAACACCTACACAGGACCGAGCCACAGCATGCAAACCCTGTGCCCGGGGCTTCTTAGGGGGCTAAGTGTTCTTACAGATACACTTAAAACCTCAGCCGCCCGACCTGACGGAAAATGGTGCCATTCATGCTGGCAAATCAAAAGCCTCATTTCGAATGGTATTAATAGCAAATAAAATACACCATTACCTGACAAGACTTTTCAGCCTTGAGTAGCACACTTTGTGCGGTAGTGTCGGATGGCGGTTCCCATCCACGCTAGCTTTTACAACACGGATTCTATGGATCTGCTTCTCAGCGGGCTGATGGCATGGCTGGTTCAGCCAGGAGAAGCAGGCTGATAGATACCATAGCTGGATCTGTGGGGAGAAGCAGGCTATGTCTAGACTGAGGAACACCCAGCTCAAGGAAGTACTAATTAAGAGAGGAACTTCAGGAAATGTGAGCCTGGAGGAAGTATTGTTTAACTCTCCTCTGAAGGTAAAGGAGGCGGCACCGAAGGGCAAAGGAAGTCCAGGCACAGGGACTCTGCACTGTCCCCTACTGTTCTAACCCCACCCTCACTAAGCAGGGCTTCACCCCTGCTATGTCCCTTCCTTCATCCCACCCTCTGCTGAGAAACTCCTATGCAATCTTCAAAGCCCTGATTTCACCATCTCTTTGATGAAGCCTCTTCCAGGCAAAACTAATCGATCCCTCAGCTCTGCCCCTGAACAGTTAGCAGAATGTAACCTCAGCACAAAGCAGGAGTTAGGCTCTGTCATCATCTCTCTTACTCCTTACCTCCACTCTGGTGAGAGAGACATCATTATCCCTTATCCAAAAGAATGTACTGGGCTCAGAGGGGTGACAGAAGTCCTCTGGGCCCAAGTACTGGAGCACCTACAACCCTACCTTTTGTGATAACTAGATCAAACAACTGGATCTGACATCTTTCCCAGGATTCCCCATTTCTCCAGATCTAGAAAAGGAGGGTTCTCAGAGGTCTGTCAGTCATTTCCCACCACCAGCCTCTGCTTTTGCAAAGCCTGTGGGGGAATGGGCTATGCACAGACAGCCTGGTCTCCAGTCGACCTTAGGTCTTGAACCCTGGGGGAACCCGGTGGGTGGAGATTTCCACCTACATGGGATGGAAGGCATTCGATCATGTCTCCTGGACCCCTGGCTCCTGTTGAAGTTACCACCCCCACAACCCCCACAGGAGAGGTGTGTGGCTATCAGCCACGTAGGAGCAGCACCAAGCCTTCCCACATGCAAATGAGGTTTCCCCCAAACTCTCAGTCCATGCCAATGAGAGGTACCAGCTGTCGAACCCTGAATCACCCCCAAAACTGTATATAAATCCTACCCAGGGAATAAAAGGTGTGTGAGAACTACTCCTTCGTCTGAGTCTGAGTCTGAGTCTTATGTTCCAAGATCTTGGGAGGAGATCATCTCTCCCAAAAAACCACCAGTTGACCTAACCTGATTCAGTTCAGAGTGGCTCAGAGATACTGAGCGACCTGAAAGGCACAGCAGAGACTTCATCACCCTGCCTGCACTCTCTTCCCTTCACTGGAACCCTCACACAGGGCTGGACAGAGATCTCCGTGGAAACCTCTGGTACCAAGGCCCACAAAGCCCCAGAGCCCTCCCTTATCTGCCTGCCAGCCTGAACTGTGCAGGATACCAAGAGCCCAGGACTGGCTTTGTCTAGGCCTTTCACAAAGTGCCTCACCTCATGTATCATACAGAAATGGCCATTGCTCAGCCGAATGAAGTATGGACTCTGCCATCCAGGTCCAGCACGGGTCCCAACACCCAGCCAAGCTCTACCATGTGCTGCAGACTGAGGCCAGGCAAGAGCAGGGAGTTTAAATCCCCACCTGTCCTCTAACACGACAAGTGAGCAGAGATGAATTAGCCTTCCCCACCCCCACCCCCACCCCTGACCACCAAAGCCTGGGGATTCAGGCTCCCTTCCATAAAAATGGAACACAGTGTCTGCATGGAGGTCAGCTCGGGGACTGGCAGTAAGGGATTACAGAAGGTTCTCTCTTTAGAAAACTGAACAAACATGAAATTCAGAAAAAGGCCCCCCAAAAGCTTTTGAGGGTACATGCAGATATGCAAGTACTTGTATATGCACATAACATTTAAAACTAGGTATTTTTAGAATAACTTTTGAGTGAATTCTTCACAGGAATGGCTTCCCAGTCCCCAGCAGTGTCTCCTGGCTGCCATAGTTTCTGGCCTACCTCACCCCATCACCACCTACAAGGCAAAGACATAAAAGTAAGAGGACCCAGGGCATCTTTCCATCCGCTCTCACAGCATCCTATTTCAGACTCTAAGTCCCCAGTCATCATAAACATGAAGTCACCATGCATGGTGGTTACTGCAGGACAGACGAAACTCCTCCTGATGAGGGCAACTTGGCTTACTGGGTAACTGGGAGTCCAGACAATGGTGGGCCAGTAGTGGGTGGAGCCACACTGCCATGACTTCTTAGTTGTGAACACTTCTTGACTTCTAATTAGACACAGTGTTGACCCTTTCACAGGAGGCACCTAAGATTATCAGAAAACACAGATATTTACATTACAATTCATAACAGTAGTAAAATTATAGTCATGAAGTAGCAACAAAAATAATTTTATGGTTGGGGAGACACCACATCATGAGGAGCTGTATTAAAGGGTTGCAGGATTAAGAAGGTTGAGAACCACTGCTCTAGAGTAAGGCTGCCTGGGCAGAAGTGATTATCTCCTGGGAGTCAGTCTGCCCTGTTCAGCAATAAAGACAGAGAACAGAACTGAGACAACAGTCCAGTCAGCCAAGAGCAGTGCTGGTCAAAGCCCTAAGAAGCTGGCCTTCACCACCTGGCCTCAAGTAGGCCAATTAAAGAGACAAGCCCCAGTGAGAAGCAGAGACAAGAAGTTTAGACAATGTAACCACAATCGGAATAGGAAAAAGTTCAGCAACACCCACAACACCACAGCAGAGCCCTGACTTGAAGATTAGTGTTGTTATTGTTATCTGAAAAAGGGTCTCATGTAGCCCAAGCTGGCCTTGAACTCACAAAATGACCTTGACTTTCTGATCCTCCTGGCTCCACCTCCCAAGGGCTGGGATTATAGGCATGACCCACTATGCCCAGTTTATGTGGTTCTGAGGGTCAAACCCAAGCAAGCACTGAGCTACCTCCCCAGAGGTTTGTGTCTAATTAGAAGTCAAGAAGTGTTCACAACTAAGAAGTCATGGCAGTGTGGCTCCACCCACTACTGGCCCACCATTGTCTGGGCTCCCAGTTACCCAGTAAGTCAAGTTGTCAGAACTTGGATCCACTGTCTCCGTAGTCTGTGGCCAAGAAGAACACAGAAACCCTCCATCAGGATGCTTACGCCATAGCCCAGGCTCAACACAGACCTACTCCCTTCCCCAGCTGACCTTTAAAGTGAATGCAATAAAATCCTTTGTTTGTGTGTCAGAATAAAAGCTTGCCAGATCCTCTAAGACACCCTGATACTCCTCTGCTGGGTTTCAAATCAAATCTCTCCTTGTACTGGTGACCACCAGGCTTTGCCTGAAAAGAAAGAACACTATCCTTCTTATGACCTTTTTTTTTAAGTGTCTTGGCTCCCTCCAGTTTCCTGCCCCTCCCTAGCTGATGGGGTTTGTAGAGTTGGGTGGGGCTGGGGCTGCACTCTGTCCCCAGGAGGAGGAGGAGGAGTGGCTGCAGAAGGTCCCCTATGCCTGCTGTGGTTCCTGGCACCCTCACTCAGCCCACTGCCTCCTCCCTGCCTGCAGCAGCACCCCACATCCAGACACCCAGGGAATTTGGTATGCTCCTCCCCTAACCCTCCTGCCTAGCCTCTTATGTGGAGGAGGAAATCAGAGAGAGATTGGGTAACCTCTCTGTGTCTTACAACACATGGGGCAGGTCTAAGCTCCAGCCTGTACTCTGGCAGTAATCTGACATGTCCCTCCTGCCCTGTTCTGGACACCAAGCCTCGGTATGTGATGTTCCCATCATCCAGAAAACCTTCCCACCTCTTTTTTTTAAAAATACGTTTATTTATTTTATGTATGTACTGTAGCTATCTTCAGACACACCAGAAGGGCATCAGATCCCATTACAGATGGTTGTGAGCCACTATGTGATTGCTAGGAATTGAACTCAGGACCTCTGGAAGAAGTCAGTGCTCTTAACCACTGAGCCTTCTCTCCAGCCCCACCTTCCCACCTCTTGGCTGGAGAAACCCTGCCTCTTTCTGGGACCCCTGGAAAGGAAGAGAGAAGGATGGGCCACAGTCAGCCCACATGGGAGGTGTCTTACTTTCTTTTCTTATTGCTGTGTATAAAAGACTTTGACAAATGGAACTTAGAAGAAAATGGATCTCAGTGCAAGTGTCCAGTCCATCATGGTACAGAAGTCTAAGTGGTGGAAGTTTGAAGCAGCTAGAAGCATACAGCGACCACAATCAGAAATCAGGCAGGGGTGGGAGGGGACAGATGCATGCTTCCTTTCTCTGTTTATCCAGTCCAAGATCCCAGCCAGGAAATGGTGCCACCCACGGTCAGCGACTCTTCCCACCTCAAGAAACAATCGAGATACTCTCCCAAAGATATGTCTAGAGACACATCTTCCAAGTGATTCTAGTCAGTCAGGTTGACAGTTGCCACCCCAGATGCCAAAGTCATACTGGGAAGAGTGCTCTCAGTGAACTCCAGTGTAGCCCATCACCAATCACAGACGGCTTCTCCAGCCCATTTTACAGATGGATGAACTCAGGCTTGAGGCCTGGAGCAAGCTGCCCAAAGTCACCCCAAGGTCAGTGGCAGGTTGGGGATAACCCACTGCCTGACCAACAGGGCCATCTCTCATCTATCTGTCCCTCTATCTTTCCACTCTCCCAGGAGAGCAACAGAAACAATGCTTGTGCATTTCAGTGAATGAAGAGGGCACAGGAGGGCCCCTGGCCCATTGCATTCCCATGCTCTGACTCTGCCACACCAGGGAATTCAGAGCCCTCTGACCGGTGGTCAAGCTATGTATGCTTGGCCAGCCTTGGACTCTGGGCTAAGGCTCCGGCCACTTCTTTGCAGGGTCAGCTCCTTATTGGGAAAGGACCAAGACAAGGCTAAGTGGTCACGTGAGACCAATTTAGGCTCCCTGTCAGTAGCGATGGGACAGGTGACCCTGACTAGCACTGACTTCCTGCCCTGAGTTTTATTGTCATCCACAGGACTGCCCAGAGGAGGCTTTCATAACCCTGTGGAGGTGATTATGGCCCACTCCGAACATCTCTATCCTTGGGGTGTTTATTTGGGCTCCCCATTTCTCAAGTTGGTCCTGAGACACCCCCCCCCAGTGGCTATGGGGTCTAAGAAGCTTCGGTGAGCTGATGACAGGAACATCCTAAATTCAAGATCTGGACTTCACAAGTGATTCTGTGAAATTCCTGTCTCCCAGAGAATATCAACATGCCTCAGAGTCCACGAGAGAAGCTCAGGTTCCGAGAGTTCACACATCACAGATGCTTCAGGAAAGACAGTGAGATCTGAAAATCATCCTCCTCATCCCCCATGAGAGAAAGTTCTTCCACCTCAGTGTCTGCAGGGGAAGTTTGAGCTGAGGGTCTCAGGTTCTTCTCCACATTAAAATTCAGGGCCTGGAGCTGGTGAGATGGCCCCTTCCCTGCCAAGCCTGATAAACACAGACACACACACACACACAGCCTCAGCAGCCACCAGCAGAGGTTTGGCAACCTGTTGCAGACTTGGCTCTGGGGATGGACAAGCCACTCCCTTCCTGTGGTCCTAAGAAACCACCCTGGCATCTCAGTCTAAAATCAAAGCTTTGGCTTCTGCTCCCCAGATCCTCCTGGCCCAGAGTCGGCCTCTCCCCCACCCCACTGCTTCCCCAACCATGACAGGAGAAGGAAGCCATCGATGGAGCCCAGCTAGAGGTGGGTGATGTCTTGGCCAGGGTTTGTATTCCTGCACAAAACATCACGACCAAGAAGCAATTTGGGGAGGAAAGGGTTTATTCAGCTTACAATTCCACGTTACTGTTCGTCACCAAAGGAAGTCAGGACTGGAACTCTAACAGGTCAGGAAGTTGATGCAGAGGCCATGGAGGGTTGTTACTTACTGGCTTGCTTTCCCTGGCTTGCTCAGCTTGCTTTCTTATAGAACCCAGGACTACCAGGCTAGGGATGGCACCACCCACAATGGGCCCTCCGACCCTTGATCACTAATTGAGAAAATGCCCCACAACTGGATCTCATGGAGGCATTTCCCCTACTGAAACTCCTTTCTTTGTGATAACTCCAGCCTGTGTCAAGTTGACACAAAACAAGCCAGTACAGGTGATACAGAATCTTACTCAAAGAAAGCTATGGGCCCCTCACCCAAAAAGGCCACCGAGGTGACAGTAACACCAGGTAATAATACAGTCACCTTCCACCTTCCCCTCTCTTCCCCTCACCATCCCCATGAACTGCTGCTCAACCCCATGTGACAGAGGGGAAACTGAGGCTCTGGGTATAAGACTTAACCAGGGCCACTCAGTCATGGACAGGACCAAGCAGGACTCGAGGTACCGTAAGTCCTTCAGTGTCACTTCCCAAGCTCTTGCTTTCCTGCCCTGTGTCTCATCTCCACCAACCCCAGCCACAGAATATCCTCCCTGTTCCCTTTAAACAGACCAGGAATGGGCTTGTTTTCCAGGCAGCCTCACCCTGAGTAGTAATGTCCAGGAAGTAAAGCTTTGATGTGCTAATTGTCTGTGAGGTTTTTTTTCCCCCACTCTGATGCCCATTAAATTGAATATGTGACTGGTAACATAGAAAATGTTTGCCCATGTCTGACCCTGAATCTCTCTCCTATCCCCAGAGAGCAGCCTATTCCCTGGGACGGAACCAGGGAAGAGGGAACCTGTTAGGTGGGAACCTTCCCGGGGGGGGGGGGGGGGCGAGGAACTGAAGAAGGAGGCAGGAAGAGGAAAACAGGGAAATAAAACCAGGAGAGTAAGAAAGGATATGTCCTGAAGGCCCACAGTGACTGGTAATGCATCCAGTGACCCAAGTTGTACAGCTGCCTCCCTCCTCCCTGCATCCCTCCCTCCTCCCAATGCCTCTTCTCCCATGTTCCCTCTCCCTGGATCCCTCCTCCATGGCTCCCTCCTCCCTGGTTCCCTCCTCCCTGGCTCCCTCCTCCCTGGCTCCCTCCTCCCTGGCCTCCTCCTCCCTGGCTCCCTCCTCCCTGGCTCCCTCCTCCCTTTCTCTCCCTCCCTGGTTCCCTCCTTCCTGCATCCCTCCTCCCTTGGTTCCCTCCTCCCTGGCTCCCTCCTCCCTGGCTCCCTCCTCCCTGGCCTCCTCCTCCCTGGCTCCCTCCTCCCTGGCTCCCTCCTCCCTGGCTCCCTCCTCCCTGGTTCCCTCCTCCCTGGCTTCCTCCTCCCTGCATCCCTCCCCCCTTTCTCTCCCCTCCCTGGCTGCTCTGCCTTTGGTCTGGTACCCTGACCTTGTCATGCCTCATACCATTTCCTAGATGGTCCCACTGAGGACAGAGTTGCCTGTCACCTTGACAGAGTGGGACACTGCCTGAACTTTACAAAGAGAAAAGAGAGGCACAGGAAGAAGCCACAGGGGGCTTAGTGACCTGGAAGAGGGTGGGAAAGAAGTGCTTTCTTCTCAACATGGAATGAAAGGGGCTCATCTGGAGGAGTCACCAGCTCGTTCTCCAGGAGGAAGGCCCAGCTCCGTTCTATACCCTGTGGTTCCCAGCCCTGAGCTCTGCCCCCTTATATTCTCCTCCATTCCAGTCTCCGCCCAGGGACAAAGATCACATCCTCATTTCCTAGGTGAGCACCTAAGGCCTACAAGCAGTCACTTGACCACAGACACTCAGGAGACCTGAGACCCCGAGGCACTGCTGGCTCACACCAGGACTTGAGGCTTTGGTCAGTGGCCTACTCGGTTGGGGTCTCACAGACACCTCTGCTTGGATGTCACTAACACCACCACCACCAGACTGTAGACGTTTGGCTCAGAATAATATTCTGTATCTAGGGACAAAGTGTCCGGCGCTCACCCCGAACAGCAGGAATAAGACACAGGACAATCCAAGTTTCTTCTCAAGGCAGTTTACTTAAGAATACTTGTTGCATGAAATAATAGCTTAAGCTTAATCGTGAATCTCTCTCATCTCCCAATCCCCACCGGAAGCAGCCAATTAAACCCTATCCTGGCCACTCACAGAATGCCACGTAGCTCCTGCTCATATGCTAGGAAATCTCGGGCTTTAGGATCATCATAGTCTTGGGCTTAGAATCATATCACTGTTAACACAGCCTAATACCATATTAGGAGATATTTATGCCAGTAAAGCTGATAAGGCTGAGGCAGGCAGCTCCATCTTTCGGGAGCGGCAGCTAGGCTCCCTACAACAAAGGCCTCAGCTCCCAAGGACAAGAGAGGCAAAGGAACAAGATCCTTCTTGGGGCACTCCTGACACACTTGTCTCAGGTGTACACTCCTGCCCCCTGACTGCCAAAGGGTCTGAATGTGTCCAGACCAGAGAGGCTGACAAAACTCTTTCACTGGTGGAATTAGAGAAGACCCTGGAGGGAGAGCTAGCCATCTCAGAGGAGACTGCAGCCATTGGTTTATTCCGTGGGAGAGGTTGTGAGATCAAGGGAGAAGGGCATCAGATGTAACTGATCCAACATGGTCAGGACTAAACCAGTTGTGTGGCCAGATCTGAATTGACCTGATGCTGGGGACAAGAAGCCCGTCTCCTGAATACAGGGACACATACACACACACACACACACACACACACACACACACACACACCAGCCTAAGGCATTTGTGCTGGTTTTATGTCAACTTGACACAGGCTAGAGTCATCAGAGACTCTACTGAGGAAACGTCCCCATAAGATCCAGCTATAAGGCAACTTCTTAATTAGTGATCAATGGGGGTAGGCCCATAGCCCATGGTGGGTGGTGCCGTCCCTGGGCTGGTGGTCCTGGGTTCCATAAAAGAGGAGACTGAGCAGGCCATGAGAAGCAAGTCAGTATGCTTGCTCCTCCATGGTCTCGGCATCCGCTCCTGCCCCCAGGCTCCTGCTCTGTTTGAGCTCCTCTCCTGGCTTCCTTTGGTGATGGATTACAACGTGGAAGTGTGAGCCAAATAAACTCTTTCCCCCCCCAGCTTGCTTTTTGGTCATGGTGTTTTGTCACCAAGTCAGCCATCTTCCACTCATTCTGTATGGAGTCTGGGCCCATTTCACAGCCAAGGCAACTGAGACCCAGAATGAGCCAGCAGGGAGCAGCAGAGAGAGTGGAAATAATGTCACATGTGAGCTCTGGTACCTCTTCTGTGCCCCCCCACACACACGGCAGCATAGTATTTGGTACCTACTCCCTTGCTCTAGTCTAGGGCCCTACACACAGATAGATGTCTGCCCAAGCTCTTCTCTCTGTAAAATGCATCTAAAAAACAGATCACAATGAAGGTGAAACTAGAAGTCTCTAACAGAGGTGTCTAACCTTTGACATTGCGAGAATGTCATCTACAAATGTGCTAAGCCACATTCACAGCCATCCAGCAATGAGAGTGGCCCTTGGGGTGGGATATATCACTAGCCCCTGAAAGGTACTCCAAAAATGGTGTTTTCTAGAGACCCAGAGCTGTCCTGACCTTAGTCCCCAGATACTGAGTGTAGTGATCAGAGCAGCCCTGCTCATGCTGACACAGCTGAGGATCCAGGACTTCAATCACCAAGTTTCCTAGCCATGGGCAGCTGGAGAGGAGGCACATGGTCTGGAGGAGCAGGAAGCCCCTGTACAGCACCCGTCTTCTGCCGTGTTAATCGAATTGCTGCCCAGAACAGATGGGATGTTAGGGCTCCCCCACACCCATTTTTCACAGAGCTTTGGTCTGGGAGATAACTGTGTAATTAAAATGAGAAATGCAAACAATCCTCTTAGTGAGACTTAGCCACCTTCCCTCCCTTGTAAATCTATTAATGAACCGTAATTGCAAAAACAGATCCTTTATTGGAACATGGTAACCAATTCACTGTGGGGCGATGAGGGGCCCAAGACCTGCAGACAGAAAGAAGCATATATTAATTAGCTTAAGTCTTTATCTATATAAAAAATCAAGAAAACAAAAACATTGGTTGCAAAGCAATTTTCCATCTGCCGATAGACCGTGGCGGCTCAGGGGAGACGCTGGGTTTCCTGGTTTCTGGGATTTGTTTATAACCTTTGGTTAATCAAACCTGGAGCAGAGAGAGACGTGGTAATTATACGGAGAGGGTAGATGTCATGGGAACCTGCAGCAGATGTGGGAAGAATCCGAACGAGTTAGCACGGAGTTTGGGGGTTGATAGACCTGGAGGAAGCATCCTTGCATTCCTCAAAGCAGGAGGCTGTGTCTTTTCAGTACTGCCCCATGGGGTCACTGTGAGCCGGACTGCGAGGACTGGCTTGCCCAAGCCGGGATTCAGTGTAGGATGGGCTGCCAAGTCCAAGACAGGGACTTGTGGGTGGCACGGGTCACTGAAGGGTGTAAGGGGATAGCAAAGAACAGACAAGGCCCAGGCTCAGCTGGGATGCTGCAGCCTGCATCCACAGGGCACTCTGGCCCATGGGCACTCTGGATTCCACAGGCATTCTGGAACCTATAGGTTTTCTGGAGCTCACTGGCACTCTGGAGCTCACAGGATCTAGTAGCCATCCCGCCTCAGAGGCAGAGATGGATCTTGCGAATCCCGTATCAGTCATTAGCTAAATGTCATCACGTGATGTGACTTCCCAGGCTTTGCGGGTCTGTTACACTATAGCTTGAGAGTGGACTCACTGGCCCATTCAAGAGGACCTGTGTGGACACCTTGCTTGTTGTGAGGGCGCTGTGACTCTCACAAATGCCTATGGTGAAGTGTTAAAGCTTCTCATGTCTGTGCCAACCTCACTTGAAGGCGAGCTTTACACAGAAGTGACTGAGTTAAAATGAGGCCATGGTTGGGGGAGCCTGGTGGGAGCTGATTCCATGCAACCTTGGAGGTTGTAAAGAGGGAAAGTTTGACACTGAGTCATGTATGTCACAAGAACAGTAGCAAAGATGGAGGGACCACAGAGACAATGTATCAGTTAGTGTCTTAGTCAGGGTTTCTATTCCTGCACCAACATCATGACCAAGAAGCAGTTGGGGAGGAAGGGTTTACTCAGCTTACACTTCCACATTGCTGTTCATCACTGAAGGAAGCCAGGACTGGAACTCAAGCAGGCCAGGAAGCAGGAGCTGATGCAGAGGCCATGGAGGGATGTTACTTACTGGCTTGCTTACCCTGGCTTGCTCAGCCTGCTCTCTTATAGAACCCAAGACTGCCAGCCCAGAGATGGTCCCACCCACAAGGGGACCTCCCTCCTTGATCACTAATTGAGAAAATGCCTTACAGTTGGATCTCATGGAGGCATTTCCTCAACTGAAGCTCCTTTCTCTGTGATAACTCCAACTTGTGTGAAGTTGACACACAAAACCAGTCAGTACAGTTAGCCAAGATGTACCTGGGATTAATTGACAGCTGCCAGGGAAACTAGAGGGAGGAGCCTGGAGCAGTTTTCCTCACAGCCCTCAGGAGGAACTGGAACTTCTAGTGTCCCATTTCAGGTCCCTGCCATCTGGTGTGCTCTGCCACCCTGAATCCAGGCCTTGCTTCTAACATCCACCTCCTTTGCCTGGGGAAACCCCCTCTCAGTCTTGGACCCACTGCCATGGTGATTGGTTCAGAAATGAGCACATAACTCAAACTGAGCCAATGGGGTTGAGTTCTGAGACTTTGATGATGACTGTGAGTATCTGAGAGCAGGGAACTATGGGCAAGGAGGTGACTAGTCATAGTAAGAGAACAGAGCCCAAAACAGGGGAACAGGGGAGGCTGTGGGGCCCACTCCAAGGCTTGCTTTTTTGCCTTTATACTGACTGCATCAAATGTACAGCAGAGACTGCATCAGATCAGCTTTGGAACCTGAACATTTAAAGCCCACACAATACAAAGAGGCTTCAGTCCAGTCTGGCAATGAATTAGGAAGTAAGGTTGATAAATAAGAATTAAAGTTATCATCGATTGAAGGCAACTATCTACTCTATGTATGAGGCGTCAGGGTTTTTGTGACAGATGCATGACCTTGAACTCACAGCTCTATTGTGGGGACCACTATGTTATTTCTGCTTTTTGTTTTCCCCCAGCTGAAAACACTTGGCTTCATTTTAAACCGGCTCCCATCCAACGAGAGTTAGAGACTGCTCTAGGCATTGTTATGCATAATAATTTCTCATCTGGGATTTCAATTTTCACAACGCCCTGAAGTCCAAAAAATATTAGACAAAAGAAAAGTCCAGAGTAGTTAATAAGTTTTAGATCATATGCAAGTCTGCATATTGCGGTGACGTTTGTGCTATCCTAACCCAACCCACCTTGAGCGCGCTGCACCTCTGTCCACAGGGTCTGTGATGTATATGCTACCCATTCATTCGTAACTTAGCATCCTCTCGGTTATCAGATCTAGAGTTTCAGTATCACCGTGTTTAGTGCAGGGTTCAACATTACCCAAAGTTACCTTAATACCATGGACGATTTGCATTTTGTAATTGGTACTTTATACTGTCACCATCCGATGACTTTTAAATTTTCTGATCCAGCCACAAAACATGATTTAAGAGACTCGGCGAGAAGACAAAAGATGATCTTGTCTCTTTTTAACCTCTCCCATCCCGATCTTTCTACCACTCCTGGAGTTCCAAGCCTTCACCTACCGTCCATTCTTTCCCTTTGGAGAACTTCCATGATTTGGAATTCCATGCATTTGCCGGTAACAAATTCCGTCTTAGAATAGCTCTATTTTCCTTTTACTCTGGACAGCTCTCTTTACCATCTAGAAACTCTGTCATCATCAAATCTTCTCTGTGTGTGCTTGAAAGTTGTTGGGCCACTTCATGTCAGCCCTGTTGGCTTCAAGAGAGACACCTGCAGTCGTTCAAATTGAGGTTTACAAACACCTCACGGCTTCTCTCTGACAGCTTTCAAGCCGTCACTGCTGTCTTTCATTTTCAGGGTTTAATTCCGGTGTGATTTGACATGAATTTCCCAAGGGTTGTGTTTGAGCTTCCTGACTCTGTAGGTTTATGGTTTTGATTGAGGAAAAAAAGAATTTCACCCGTCTTCATTCAAGTACCTCCCCAGTCTCTCTTCTCCCTTTCTGAGACTCCAGTAATGTGAGTGTTGGCTCTCGCTATCATCCCACGGGGCTCTGAGAGTCTCATGCTTGTTTTCAATGTTTTCTTTCCATTGTTCAAAACGAGTCAATTCTATTGGTCTATCCTGATTTATTCTATCCACTATGCCCCAAGGGAGGTACAGAGAAGTTGGGCTTCTTACCCAACCACACCCCTATGTCTCAGGATACACAGAGGGGCACCTTCTCCAGCAGGGAGCCCCACCAGGCCAGCCCCCTCTTCTCCTCTGGTCTCCCCAACAGAGCTCAATGTGTCTGGAGGAGGATTCTCTGTGGTGGTTTGAATGAAAACATTTACCATAGACTTTGATGTTTGGGCAGTTGGTCCCCAGTTGGTCTTAATGTTTGAGAGGTTTGGGAGGTATGGCTTTAGTGAAGAAAGCATGTCACTGGGGGATCAGACTTTGAGAGTTTAAAGACTCTTGTTATTTCTATCTCACAATGTTTCATGCTGGCAGCTTAAACATGAGCCCTCGGCTCTCTGCTGTAGCCGACATGCCTGCCACTTGCTGCCGCCAAGTACTCTCAAACCCCACAGAACCATAAGCCCCAAACAAACCCTTCCTCTGTAAGCATCTTGGTCCTGGTGCTTTGTCACAGCAGTTGGGAGCAAACTAAGACATGACCTAAGCAGGTGAAAGCTGGCAGCCAGCTCCTTCTCTGAAGACATGGGTGTCTGCTCACAGAGAGGTGACCAGCAAAGCTTGTCCAGCAGATGCCACTAGGACACTTAAGGAAATGGAAAAGTCACTGCATCGCTGCACAGTGTCCTGCCCAGGGATACATAGGCATCACAGAAGGCCGGACCAGCAGCCAGAAGGACCGCCACTCTAGAATGGCCAAGTGTTTACCCTTGCTTCTTCTACTTCCTACAGTTGTGGATGGCATTATGGGGGCTGCTGATAACAAAGAGACAGGAGAGTCCAGGAGAGCACCCATGTGCACCAAGAGGTTTGTGGGGGTCACGGATGTCTGAGTGTATGGGAGCACCTGTGTGATCACGGGAGGTGAGTACCATGGCCTGTTCATGATATTGTGACAAATACTGTAGATTGGGTGGCTCAGTCAACACATGTTTTTTTGATTCTGATGGATGGGCATTCTACAGTCAAGTTTGCAAGCAGCTATGCATTTGGTGAACACACACACACACACACACACACACACACACACACACACACCTGATTGTAAGCAGCTATCTTCTTGCTGTGTCTGTGTGTGACAGAGATTGTTCCTCTTGTGTCTTTTCTATGAAGGTGCCAATCTCACTCTAGTTCCACCCACATTCCTTTATTGCTTCTTCCCGAAGCACCCCCCCACACACACGCACATGATCTAAATACCAACCAACTGGGAAGTTCACTTATTGCAATCATTCAGACTACAACAGTGTATGAAAAAAGATTTTGTGCACGAGATAGTATTTGTGTGAAACTGGGTGTACATGATTGTGTAGGCAATTAGGGTTTCATTACTGTGAAGAGACACCATGACCAAGGCAACTTTCATAAAGGACAACATTTAACTGGGACTGGCTTACAGTTTGAGAAGTTCAGTCCATTATCACTATGGCATAAAGCATGGCAGCTTCCAGGCAGGCATGGTATTGGAGGAGCTGAGATGTCTTTTCTACACTAGACCTCAAAGCTCACCCCCACAATGACAAACTTCTCAAACAAGGCCACACCTACTCCAACAAAGCCACACCTCCTAATAATACCACTTCTCATGGGCCAAGCATATTCAAACCACCACAGGGAAATTGTGAGCATGTGCTTGTAATGTTGTATGTGCCCGATTGTGTCCTGAGGTTGAATGAGACTGGATGCTCAAGGTGACGCCTGTAGAGTTGAATGCATGTGATATTGAGAGTATGTATGAAGTTGGGCGTCTGTGTGACATTTTGCATGTGGTTGTGTGGGAGCCCCACAAGGGAAGAGTCAGGGTACACCACTTTCTCTGATGCTCAGGGAGCCTGGTGGATATCTGTCTTCTTATCCGTTACAGGGGACCATTCCACCTGGACTTCTGTGCATTACTGTCATCTCCTGGAGAGACTTTGGGCTCCAGGAAGCCAGGCTGAGAGGGGCCTGAACTGGTGCTTGACAGACAGGAAGCTAGGGAGGAAGCCTTGCAGAGAAGACAAAGGCTCCTGCCTCCCAGAGCAGAGGTGGCATGCTGAGTTGTGCCTATGCAGAGAGGCTGAGTTAGAAATATTGAGATTCATCAACCTTTATGCATTACCCTGCTGATTTGAAGGAGCCTCCAGCAAAAACCCCTTCAGCAATAGGTTAAAGCAGACAGAACCTGTACTGGCTGGGTTTTGTGTGTCAACTTGACACAGGCTGGAGTTATGACAGAGAAAGAAGCTTCAGTTGAGGAAATGCCTCCATGAGATCCAGCCATGGGGCATTTTCTCAATTAGTGATCAAGGTGAGAGGGCCCCTTGTGGCCCCCTGTTAGTCTTTGGTTCTCTAAGAGAGAAAGCTGAGCAAGCCAGGGGAAGCAAGCAAGCCAGTAAGAAACATCCCTCCATGGCCTCTGCATCAGCTGCTGCTTCCTGAGCTGCTTGAGTACCAGTCCTGACTGGTCCTCAATTGATAAACAGTCCTTTGGTGATAAACAGCAACATGGAAGTGTAAGCTGAATAAACCCTTTCCTCCCCAACTTGCTTCTTGGTCCTGATGTTTGTGCAGGAATAGAAACCCTGACTGAGACAGAACCCAACATTTAAGAGCAGAAACACACACAAGTCAGAGTGACCAAGCCAAACACTGTGCAACCGGGAACCGATCTGTAGACAAGAGCCGGGAGGAAGCTCAGAGGTGCCTGGGATAGCTCAGAGGTAAATCCTGGGAGCCTCAGGCACTGCAAGGGTCTAGCCTTGCCTCTGAAGGGGCTCTGGTCACAGGTGCCATTGTCTCAGAGACTGTGGAGCCTCTGTAATTCCTGAAGTAATCCAGGTGACAGACACCTGGCCTGCTGTCCCCTTGCCAATTGGGGTCAGTCTCTGCAGAGCCTTTCCTGAGTCCTGGAGTTCAGATTCATTTTCTTTTTCCATTTTCATGTATGTGTGTGTGTGTGTGTGTGTGTGTGTGTGTGTGTGTGTGTGTGTGGTGTGGTGTGAATGTTTTGGGGCATGAGAGTGTATGCAGGTACATGTGCACATATGTGTGCATGTAGAAGATCCAGGTTCATTTGCTCTTCCACCTTATTCACAGAGGCAGGGTCTATCCTGCTCCCCAGCTTGCTCAGGGGATCGCCTGTCTCTACCTTCTGAGGCTGGAAATATACACTTACCCTACCTGGGTTTTACATGGGTGGGATTACATGCCTACCCTACCCAGGTTTTACATGGGTTCTGGGGATTTGAACTCAGGGTCCCCCTGTTTATGGGGCAAGGGCTTTAACTGCTGAGCTATCTCCCCAGCACTAGTGTCTTAGGATTTCTACTGCTCTGAAGACACCATGACCACAACAACTTGTATAAAGAACAACATTTCATTGGAGCTAGCTTACAGTTCAGCAGTTCAGTCCATCATCAGCAGAGTGGGAAATATGTCAGTATGCAGACAGACACGGCACTATAGAGGGAGCTGCAAGTTCTACATCTGGATCGACAAGCAGCAGGGAGAGAGCTTAGGGCCTAGCTTGAACATTTTAAACTTCTGTGCCCACCCACAGTGGCACACTTCCTCCAACAGGTCCACACCTACTCCAACAAAGCCATGCCTCCTAATAATGTCACTCCCTGGTGACCAAGAATTCAAATATATGAGTCTATGAATCCATTCCTACTCAAAACACCACAACCAAAGTCCATGTTTTTAACACTGGATGCTGTTTCTCTTCCCAGACTGAGCCTTCTTCAACATGGAAAGGTCTGGGGTCTTCAGTCATAGGATGCCCGGGACAACGCAAGCCTGGAATCTCTGCCTTCAGATATCTGGTAGCAGGTGAACCCTTAAGAAGACACCCATGGTGAGTCCCAGAGTCACCTAGATGAGTGCCCAAAATGGGAAGGACAGAAGCCACCTCCTCAGCGGATGTCTTTGGGGTGCTTTGTCCACCAGGATCAGGAGGAGGTGGCTTGGTCTGAGGGAAGGCATGTAGGGGGTAAGCTGGCTCTGTGAGCCTCTCTGCCCCTTGGCTGGGCAGCACAGACTGACGGTGGAGACGCTGGCAGCGCGGGAGAGATGCTTCTATTCAGGTGTCTTGTGAGTTTCTGTGCGGAGGCGGCTGCAATAGCTAATTGTGATTCACTGTCTCCGAATGGGGGGTAATTGCTAGGTGTTGCCAATATTCCATATTATTCTCTGCAAGACAGGGGAAAAGAGGGCTGTCAGACACTGCCCCGACAGACAGTTGGTGAGGTGTGAGAATGTCTGGGAGTCACCAAGTGACAGGGCCACCGAGTCCCCTGGGGCGACCTGGTCAGATTCTCTCTATTTATTTTGCATCACACATGATAATCATAGCTACTCCTGGGAATCTTTACACCACACATCTACATGTCAGGATCGGCCAGAGGCCCTTGGCATCTCAAAACTCTGTGCTGGAATCAACTGAAAGCTTCTATTGTTCTAATGGCAAGTGTGAAGTGCTAACTACTGTAGGCATAGTCAGCTCGCTGGCCTGGGAGAGTGAGCACCCCACACCCTTCCTCCTGTCTGGGTGTGCCCTTGAGACCGCTAAGCATCCTCTCCACACCCCACCCCACCTTTCCCAGCTTGAGTAACCATAGATTGTGGTTTGAATGTTCATGGCCTCTCTAGGCATATATATTTGAATGTTTGGTCTCCAGTTGGTGGTATTTGGTTTCAATGGGGACAAGGGACTGATGTGCATATTTTACATACCAAAGCAGAGCCTGGAGAGGTTCTCCCTACATCCCTCAGTCCCTACCTCATGTACCCTGCCCCTAACCCTGAACTTTCCAGCCCAGGGTCGAGGCTGCCCTTCCCCCCAGAGGCTCTTCCCTATATAATCCAAGCCCCCTTCTTTCTTTCTCTCTCCCTCCTCTACCCCTGCTTCTCTATGGCAACTTCCCTGACCTTGGTCCTTAGGGCCAGTGAACTCACCCACTGGAGAGCAACTCTCCATTAGACCTGCCTTTAAAAAAATCTAATCTGATTGGCTCATTTCACAAGGTGGAACTGTTTGGGAAAGATTAGGAGGTGTGGCCTTGTTGGAGAAGGTATTTTCACTGGAGTAGGCTTTGAGGTTTCAAAAGCACACACCATTCCCGGTTAGATTTCTCTGCCTGGTACTTGTGATAGAGGATCAAAATATAAGCTCTCAGCTACCCTTCCAATGCCATGTCTAGCTGCCTGCCACCATGTTCCCCACCACACATGGACTAACCCTCTGAAATTGTAGTCACACACACACACACACACACCCCGCCCATCCAATAAACTGTTCTATAAGCTGACTTGGTCATTGTATCTTATCACAGCAATAAAAACCCTAACTAGGACACCGTGAGTCTACATTCTATTTCTCTCAGATCAACGTTTGGAACTTCCACGTGTGACACTGGAGAATATCTGCTGTCCCATGCCTAACTTACTGAACTTGACATTTTGTCCCCCAAGCTCATGTATGTGACTGTAAATAACAAACTTCCATTCTTTCTATGACTCAGTACTATTCCCCTGTGTCTCTTTCCCACACTGTCATGATCCAGGCCCCTCACCCTGCTTCCCTCGCCCTGCTTCTCACTTTGTATCTTTAGAGACAGCATCTCACTAAGTTTCCTAGTTTATTCTTGAACTTAGCACCATCCCCCTGCTTCAGTGTCCTAAATAACTTAGCTTATAGACCTGGATCAACATAAGATCTTTAAAGGGTTAAATATTCATTTTGCTCTCAGGTAAGTCTGAATGTAGCACATTGTTTTGGTTGGACTCTGAACCATCTCCCACAGGTTTAAACACGTGTTCTCCAGCTGGGGTACTGTTTAGGAGGGCTTTAGGAGGCTTACCTGGCCCACAGAGTTAGGACACCAGGACTGAGCCTTTGAATGCCAGAGTTTTGATTTCAGTTGATCTCTCTGCTTTCTGGGCTCTGTGACGTGAGGCACCTCTGTCACATGCTCCCTTCTATAATGGACTGAGATCTCTGAAACCATAAAATTCCTATAATTTGTTTCTATCAGGTATTCTATCCACGGGGATTAATCCATCTAAGTCCCACATTCTTTCTTTGTTTGCCACCCACAGTGACACTAACTCGTACCTGACACCTCACTCACGGTTGGATGATGGCAGCTAGAGGTCCAGCCCATGACAACCACATTTGAGACAGAATAAAGAGGGGAGAGAAAGAGAACTACCCTTAGAAGTCAGCCCTTGAAGTGGAAATTTCTGGTTTCTTTGGAGACTCAGTTGTGCCATGTGAGGTTATTCTGGAAACTGTCCCACGAGAGAATGGTTTGCCGAGAACAGACACATGGAGTTTTCTGGAAGCTGCCTGGAAAGGGGGCATGTGATATTTTACTAGAGCAGACACTTAAGAGAACATGTGATGTTTGTAACCCAACAGTGCACAGAGCTGTGTGGCATTGGTTCCCCTTGCCGTTCTTGGCTGGTCGTTTGTTGTGATTTCATAGAGGAAAATGCACCAAAGAATCTCTGATGGTCTTCCTGCGGCTTCTTGCCACTTCGTCAGACTCAAGCTAATTAGCAGAGGCTTGTGATTTTTTTTTTCTGGATGGACCTGCCATTGCTGTTTTGTGAATGGTGTTTACGAGTGGATCGAGCTACTACGGCTGATTCACGTGAACTGCAGATATCCTGATAACGCAGATTGGATTCACTCCAAAGAACTACTTCTGCACAGTTCCACATCCTCCTTTGCCTTATTAACCTTGCTTTTTCTCTACCTCTGGTGGGTGGTGGGCTAGAAGGGAGGTTAAAGCATTTAAATACACTCATTAAAGGTTTAGAAAAATACCAGCCCCCAAGCCGTCTCCCTCCACTCGAGTTTCCTTGGCCATACCCATCCTTCCAGGAAGGACTGGGACACACAGCCATGCACAACAGCATTGGCTTTTTCTTACTAAAGAAGGATGGAAATCTCGATTCTGGCACACCTCCTATTGACCTTCCTACAGAAACCAGGGGTTCAAATGTGTACAGAAAGTGCCAGACCCTACAGGCTCTCCTGAGGAGATGAGTCTCTTAGTATTTAAATCCATGTCAGACCAGTAAATCTTAGAAACAGAGTAATTGATGTTTGTTGCAGAAAATAAAAAAAAGTTTTAATGAAAAAAAATAGAAAAATGAAAATCCCTTTAATCCTACCATCTCCAGACTCAGAGACTGTGACATTTCTCACATTCCTGCTTCAGGGATTTCCATTCCTAAGACTACACAAGATGCATTTCATAACCAAACAGTAGGTTTGGGTGTAAAAGCCCCCTCCACCCTCTGCCATGGCTCTCCTGTTCTAATGCTTAGTTTCCAGCCGGTGGCACCACTGTTGGGCAGACTGTGGGACTTTTTCTGAGGTGGGAAGTGGTTTAAGGGGAGTGGGTTTACAATCTGCCCTGCTTCCAGCCCCTTTTCTCTGCTTCCTGCTCTGCTGAGATGTTTGCAAGCAGCCTTGAGGGTCTGTGGTCACAGCCATGCGTCTCACACACAGCGAGACCTCACCCTCATTACCATGAGCCAAAAGAAGTCCTTCCAACTTCAAGTTGTTTCTCGCCAGGGATTTAGGCACGACAATGAGAAAAGAAACCACGGCACTGGTTCCTTATGCTGTTGGTCTCTTTCTCTTGTCAGCATTTTCCCAAGGTAAGTTGCTCTGCAAACTGCCTTCTTCCCAGCTGCATAGCATTCCATCCTATGGCTGTTGGTGATTGAAGTTAAGCCCCCCAATGTCTGGCTTGTGGACAGCTGTCAGCTACATTTGGTCATCAATGTCGTGCAGACAACTGACCCCACATAGAACTTTGTCACCATCTCTGAATATCCCTTCGGCTAGACGTGTGGACTCAGGACACTAGGTGCAGACATTTCTAAAAAACAAAACTGCTGGCCAGGTATCTGTGTTAGGTTCTCGTTCTCCACACAGGGCCAGGAGCCGGCCCACCCTTCCAGCCTTCAGTTACAAGGGGCATCTGTCTCTACCTCAAGCTCCCCTCCCCTCTGCAGAAAACACAATGGGAAAAAGTTGATATTCGGAAATAGCTAAGCATGTATTTATCTCCAGGCAGTTTAAAAGTCAACGTAATTACTCGAGTCCCATTATGTTTAATTTGCAGCCAATCTTGCATTTAGCAGGAGTCGGGGTGCTGTGTGGGATGGAGTTGCTTAAAGCCAAAGCAGCCATAACCCAGGTTGACTAGGGAGCTCCAGTCCTTTCCTGCTGAGCAGGGCTGCCTCTTCCAGGTAGGAAGCTTGTGCTGTGGACCCAACTAGCCCTCCTCTACATTGTTCAAGCCACTGTCTGTATATGACCACCTCTCTGTCCAGTTCCTTCTCCCTCCGCCACCATGGGGCACTGTCCAGTGTCTAGAAGTGACCAGGGGACAGGGAAGCCCAGAATTCAGGGATCCCTCACCAGGTGGATGGAAGGGGGTGGATCAGAACTGTGATGGCCATAGACCCCCAAGATGGCCGCAGCAGTGCTGAGCCTGCAGGGGCTTCTCTGTGGGATTTGGCATTTTGAGCCTTTGGATCTCAGGCTTCTGACCTCCCTTCACCTCCTCGAGTCCCCACAAGCTATAGAGCTGCCCATCACAGAGAGAGATGGCTCAGTCAAGACCAGCAAGAGATCTCTGGACTAGTGCCAGAATATGTAAATACCTCCTACAATTCAATAAGAAACTATACAACACAATTTAAAAAAAAATAGGCCAAAGATTTAGATAGACATTTTGTTAAAGAAGACAACAGTCACATGGCCAATAAACTTTACACAGGAAGATGCCCAGCATTCATAACACTTACAGAAGCAGGAGTCAGTGCTACTGTGGTGTATGTAGCCAGCACTTTCCACACTAGAATAGCTGCCATGAAGGCAGCTAGGGTTTCAAGAATGGAGTAAAGCAAAGCCTCAGAGACGCCTGAGGGTAACATCAAATAGTAGAGCCCACTTGTTCCCACCGCCACCATGCTGCAGTCCTTTAATACTCATGCTGTGGTGACCACCCCTCCCGAGACCATAAAATTATTTTTGTTGCTACTTCATAAGTGTATTTTTGCTACTGTTGTGAATTGTAACTATTGTGGCCCCTGGAAAGGGTCAATCGACCCCTAAGGGGGTCATGACCCACAGGTTGAGAACCAGTTAGGAAACGAGTTTGCAGTTCCTTAAGGATGCTGAACGAAGAGACCAAGATTCACACACCCCTCCCCAACAGGACAAAAGAAGTAAATAGCTACTTGGAGAGGCTCTGACCACCCAGGGCCTGGAGGAGACTCTCCAAGCTGTCCAGCTACCCGTGTGGGGTGTAGAGAACTCTCAAGCTGAGGGCAGCTCCCCATGATGCAGCCAACTTTGAGGCCTCACCCATACTCCTGCGAGGGACCCTAATAAACTCATGGGCTCACCACGTTGGACTTTGGTGGAATCACTTTGCTCTGTCATTGGTTCCCCATCTAAGATGAGCAGATGACTGTCTGTTCCTCCCTGGGGAAAGTCATAAAGCAACTATACACACTGAGGTGGATTAAATAGGTATACTCCCCCACACCCATGGACTCAGTGTTTGAGTGCTTGGCCCAGAGGGAGTGGTGCCATTAGAAGGCGTGGCCTCACTGGGGTAGGTGTGGCCTTGTTGAAGTAGGTGTGGCTTTATTGGAGGAAGTGTATCACTGTCTGGGGTGGGCTTTGAGCTCTCCTAAGCTCAAGCTACATCCAGTGACACAGTCTGTGGATCAAGAAGTCGAACTCTCAGCTCCTTCTCCAGCACCATGTCTGCTTGGACGGATGCTTCCATGCTTCCCGCCACGATGATGATGGACAAAACCCCTGAAACTGTAAGCTAGTCTGTTGGCTTATATTTTTCAAAACCTATTTTTAATAAGGGTTCTTAAATGCTTTAACCACCCTTCTAGCCCACCACCCACAAAGGTGGTGAAAAAGAAAGGTTATTAGGATACAGGGGAGGTGGACCTGTTTAGAAATTGTTCTTTGGAGCAAATCCAATCTGCCTCGTCAGGATAACAGCAGTGCAGTTTCCGTGAATTAGCAGTGACAACGTGATCCACTCACAGACACCATTCACGAATCATTGAATCCTATTTATACTCCCTCTAAACATCACATGTCCTCCCGTGGGTCTTGCCTTAGCAAAATGCCATATGAATCTGAATCAGCTGGTGTAACCAGACAGTCCCACTTTACTCTGCCAATCAGCCCATGTCCATAGGAACAGCAAGAAGCCACCAGAACACCATCAAAAGTTTTTTTGGTGCATTTCTCTCTATGGCAAGGCATGCCAATATCATCTTCAACCACCTGTAGGGTGGCTACATTTACATTCTTTCTTAACATCATGTCTTCTTTCACATGTTTGCTTTAGCAAAAACATCCTTTCACCTGTGTCTGCTTCAGGAAGACATCCTTTGACATAACTGACTTTCCAAAGAAACCAGAAGCTTCCACTTCACCAGCCCCTATTAAATATTTTCCTTTACAAGGTTTGCCACAGTCATGCTGTCTCTTCACAGAAATGAAACCCTAACTAAGATTCATACATTCATACATAAATACATTCATATGTATGTACATACTTACACACAACTTATACACAGAGGTTCATAATGTCAAAACGCATACTAGTGCCAAATCAGTAAACAGACTGACAAAATGTGGTATTCAATCTTAAAAAATGAACAAAGTACTAGACACACCAATACCTGAGTAGGCCTCAAAAACACAAAGATGGTTGATTTTTTTTTAAAGCAAGACACAAATGACTACTGTCTTAGTTACTTTTCTATAGCTGGGACAAGACGCCATGACCAAGGCAACCTATAAAAGAAAAAAAGCATTTAATTGGGTGCTTGCTTACTGTTTGAGAGGGTCAGTCCATGATCATCATGACAGGGGCCACAGCAGCAGGCAGGCAGGCATGGCACTGGAGCAGTCGCTGAGAGCTCACATCTTGAGATGACAATCACCAGACATAAAGAGCTAACTGGGCCTGACATGTGCTTTTGAACCTCAAAGCCCACCCCCAGTGGCACATTTCCTCCAACAAGTCCACACCTCTTAACCTTTCCCAAACATCCAAATATATAAGCCAATGAGAGCCGTTCTCATCCAAACCACCACAACCCCATATATCATTCTGTTTATATGAAATGTTGAGAAGAAACAAAGCCATAAAGACAGAAAACAGATGTGTGATTGCCTAAAGATGGAAGTGGAGGGTGGGGGTGGGGAGGCTATAAAGCAACCCCAGGTCTCTCATTGAAACTGACTCTGATGGTTACCTACTCTGTAAATGGTGTAAACATCTAAGTTGAGTTACATCCTGGAAGTGGCTTCTCTCTGTGCTGGCTTGCTGTACTGGAAGAATATGACTGGATGCGGATGGACGCCGATGCTTGAATAGAGTCTTACAAGAAAAACCCACTGAGTGTAGTTTTAAGAACCTGGATCCAGCCAGACCTGATCTGGTCACTGGTTTCATGAGAGTATCTGCTACTTTTCAACTCCAGACAGTTTTTAGGCTCTTCCACTTGTGATCTGAGGACCCCCCAAAAGCACAGTACCTCCTGTTATCCCTGGGGAAGGAACAGCAGCCAGCACTGGGCCATTAGAATCAATATCATAACTATCAGTTACCATAACAGGAAGCAAGAGTGGGAAGGCAGAAGCATTAACCCTGAAAATTTTAGCGTTCCAAACGCACCGACTGATTGAGAAGTAACCCACACATAAGACAAGGTATCTGCTATTCATGTCCCTGACCAAGGACTGGCTTCCTTGGGGTAGACATGACTCTCGCAGTTCTTTAAAAGTGACTTAAATAGATACAAGAACTTTGCAAATGCAGGCCAGGCAAGGGCATGGAAAGGAAATGGACAGACCTTTTATTGTTGGCCAAGCACAGGTGAGTCCACACCTGTTCTATTGAAAAAAGCTGTGTTCAAGATTTTTTTTGTCACTGAGACAAATGCCTGAGAGATTGATTTAGTAAAAATAAACTTCTTTGGGCTCCTGGTTTCAAGATCATATGCAGTGGTCAATCATTTGTGCTGTTTCTGTGGTGAAGCAGAGCTTCGCAGTGGAAGGGCGTGGTCTGGCAGAGCACCACAGTAAAAGGGTGTGGTCAGGCATAACTCCACAAGCTGACCTCATCTGAGTCAGGAAACCAAAAGGAATAAATTCATTGACCCTCTGGCCACCTCTTAATCACAGTAGCGATCGTTACCACTGGAGAGGGTATGGCATGGGTGTGCTCACATACAATGCAGGGAAGCCCTACCTGCTACATCACTATCCCAGTAGGGAACAATGGGGCTTTCTTGAAACACACAATCACCACTTCCATACACACATATTTATTTTTCTAGGAAAATTAATACCTGAAAGCCTGCAGGGATATGTGTTTATAGCACCTTTATTCATAACATTAAAAAAATGAGGAATAGGGCAGCTCAGATGACTAGTGCTTGGACAACACCCAGGGCTCCATCCCCAGTTATAACCCAGTGTGGTACTGCATACCCATAATCCCAGCACTCAAAGCTGGAGAAAAGGGTATCTGGCCATCCTTGGCTACCTAGCAAGTTCAAAGCCACACTAAGCTGGGTAAGAGACCTTGCTCAAATATCAAATAAAATAACTGCGAACAACCCAAATACCCACCAGTCGCCGAATGAACTAGCAAATTATGTCTCGGCAATCAGCAACCAGGCTGCCAATAAAAAGCTAAACGTTGCTGTAGAGAGCAGAGTGAGTGAAAATTAAAACAGTTAGGCTGAGTAAGGAAGCCAGACAAAAGGGCACACTTTATAATTCTGAGTATATACAATTCTAAAAACGCAAATTACTCTGTAGAACAGAAAAGCAAATCTGCGACTGCCAAAAAAAAAAAAAAAAAAAGAGGAGGTGAGGAAGGGGTGAGGGAAAGAATGATATTGCCCGCCACTCGCTGAGGTAGACGGCCGTCAGCTTGCCATCCTCTGGGACCAGGAGGTCTCTAATGCTGACCAGAGCATCTGCTTGTCTCAGTGTCTTCCCAGGCTGTCCTCGCTGAGTGTCAGAGGGACCAGGCATGATTTGCTGATGGCAGGGTTGAGAACACCCTTCCCTCTTACAAGCAGTCCTGGGAAAGTTATTCCAGCTGCCAGGCCAGACAATTCTGGATAATGGATGGCTGTTCTTTAATGCCACTGTGGAGGCGCGCCCCTCCTTAATCTACTGCAGTGTCATTAGGAGAGAAAATGTTTGCTTGGGGAGCTCCCTGAGACCTTTGGAAACTGCAAGTTCAACACTAACAGCCAGGGCAGCTCTGCCCTTAACCCTTGCCTGTCCAGCCCTGGCCAAGGCCTTCCTTGAGGAGGTAACTCTCTGGGACACTGGAGGGCTGGGTCCTGTTTTGTGGTACCTTGTGGACTGGAGAGCCATTGGATTTGAGGGAAGAAGAGCAGAAGAACTGTTTGAGAGCACAGTGTGTTGTAGTGGGGAAGACATGGCCACAGCAGTGGGAGGCAGCTGTTCATGCTGTGTCCACAGTCAGGAAGAGGGAACAGGAGCAAGGAATGCTGATACTAAGGGAGCTTCCTTGTTTTTACTCAGTATGGAACCCCAAGTCCTTAAAGTGGAGCCACTCACAGGGCAGGGACCCACTCTAAGCTGTGTGTCCTAGGTGATTCCAAAATTGTCAAATTGACAACGGTGATTAACCATTATACTTCACCTCCCCTGAGCTGTACAAGTCTGCTGTCCCTACCTGTTCCTCGGCCAAACTGTATGACTGATCTGGTGGGTTATGAGAAAGAAAGAGAAACAGAAACAGAAACTGAGAGAGAGAGAGACAGAGAGTCAGAGACAGGGGAGACAGAGAGAAATAGAGGAGACAGAGACAGAAGAGACAGAGATAGAGAAATATATGAAAGGTGGGAGATGGACATGTTGGAAGATGTTCAGGGAAAGTGGGGGTGTGGGAAGAGTTGTGAGTGGATATGATCTAGCATCGTATGAGTGTATGCGAGTGTCTAAAGAATAAATTTAAAAAGCCACGGTCTTCTGCTCTTATAGAAACATAATGGTTTAATTTAGTTCATTTAGTTATCAGACTTTTCATTTCCTGCAATCATTCTTGAGCATGTATGCATCAAGCTGGCATCTTTGGATTATATGGCATTAGAATATTGGATTTTAAGAACTATCATTTGAGTTGCTGACTTGATTCTCTCTCATATATATATATATATATATATATATACATATATATATATATATATATATATATCACACTCACACACACATTATTCTATGAATTTTGGTTCAGGATTGGATAGAATTTTCAGTCATTTCTGAAATGGCCCTTAGCAGTCTTCTGCTACTTCTGCACTATGAATTTCTACAATGCTGTATTCTTGGTGTTGACAGGAGATTGAGGTTATAAAATCAAAATAGCAATCAACTCTGGAAAATGTTAGAGATGCTTGGCATTCTGCAATCTCAAACATCCAGCCAAGACTGAATTCTTCATATAAAAATAAACCAGCATGTCTGTCTTATTAGTATGCAAATTTCCTTTGTCCTTTAATAAAAGATACAATTGTATCCATAGCAAAGAATTGTTTTAACATAAATGTCTTGATAATTTATTACCAATAAATGTTTGATTTGTATACCCATTTTATATGCCTATATACCCGGGGTGACGTAAGAGTTTCTTGGGTAGGGAGGAGTTGTGAGTGGGAAAAGTTTAAGAAGCTTACGGCTAGGGGCTGGAAAGATGGCATGGAGTAGGAATAGATAAATCAGCAGCTGCGTGAGCCTGAGAATCTTTGAAAACACAAGTAAAGATGGAAGGAGGGAGCCGATTCCACAGAATTGCCTCCTGGACTCCAGGTACACACGGTGGTGCATGCAGGTCCTCCATCCCCCCCCCCCACCACCACCACCACCACCACGACGGATACACACAATCATAAATAAAGAAGCCCAGGGCTACTGGAGCCCTGTGGGGTTCAGCACGCTGGACAGCTTCCCGGGAACAAAGAGGCTTTTCTCTTCAGGCTCCTGGCTTGACTCAGTCCTGTTGTCTTTGAAATGGAATTCTCAGTTGACAAAAGATGTTCGTACAACATACATGACTGTGTCCAAGAATGAAAATAGGCACTAAGCCCAGGTTGTCTGAATTTGAATCCCCAGCCTACCACTGGCTAAGTTAGTAATCTTTAGTCATCTTTCTCCCTCCCTCGGCCAATCTCATGTCAAGTCAGATAAGTGGCTGCAGAGGACTACGCCAAAGAGTGTGGACAGAGAGCTTTTAGAAAGTGAGTTATGGCTGTCATTGTCTCCAGATAGCTCCGTAAAACATGGGGATTCTTGGATCCCATCACTAGTCTCTATAATTAAACCATTTGTTTTATTAATATTATTAGGCTTTTTTTTTTACTGTGATAGTGTGTTTTATAGTACTTAGTCAATTATTTAAAATATAACAAAGTGAAGATATCAAGCTAAGTGGTGTTTGCATACCATAACTACGTCGTCGTGTGCTGTAATTACACCCATGTCTGTGATTTATGAGAGGGAGAAAAGTCTACATGAGGCATAATTGGGGGTGGGGGTGCTTGAACAGGACTTGCGGTGTGTGCAGACGGTGCAGTCAGCTCCTGTCCACACATCTCTATGTCCCCCTCCTCTCCACGTGCACTCGAGTTTGCAGACACACTTAACATTGCCCCTCACAGACCACACTTAGCGCTGTCCTCTCACAGACCGTACCTTAGTACTGCCTTCTTTCTGTGAGCTTCCATAAGAGCCCACAGGCTTTCTCTCCTGTGTCCTTTGCCAGACATGCACAGTGTCATATAGAATCCTCCCACTGTGGGTGGTTAAATAAATCAAATTCAATGCAGTTTAAACAAACTGTTGCAATGAAATTAACTGGTACATTTACCTGAAAATGCCAAGAACTGATTGATGGCTTCAGATCCAGCAGATTGGCATGTCCTGGTCCCTGGTATCCCCCCTGTCATGCTAGGCATTCAGGTGGGGGTGGGGGGCAGCAGCGGGCTCCATTCCCCTGGCTTAGCATCTGTCTTGCCTGATGGCAGGAAGGCTTCCTAGTACCCGGAGCTGAAGTTTGGAAGGTGACTAGAAGGGTGTTGACTTTGTTTGGTATGTTCTACCTTTGCTAATGGGATGTGGTGTGCAGTTGAAGGTCTAAAAGATGCGAGAGAAACCCCGCATGATGTTGTAAATAAGTTTATGATTTGGGGCTGGGCCACACTCACAGGTATTTTTGATTGAAAGGATGTGGGTTGGACGTGGGTTGGACATGCCTGGAGGAGAGTAAGCCCCAGACAGCCTTCTCTTCCCATCCTTACCAGATCTGCCTCCATCCTGTCCCTCTTCCTTCCTGTCTCCTCCTCAGATAATCAAGAGGTCCCTACGGAGGCAGATGAGGCCCATGTAGCAGGCTATCACCAGCCAATGTTATTAGGTCTTATCCTATCAGACAACTTTGTATTCTCCCAGAGAACAGAACCTCCACAGTCTTAACTTGGCATGCCTGGGAACTGGGGGCGGACTTGGAAAGCAGGACCCATAAATGCCCTTCCTGAGAGTGTAGGGTGGGGGCAGACCCCCAAAACTGGAAGTGCCTTCTTTGATGACCTGGCAAGCACTCAGGCAGAACGTCTCCTCTGGCTTTAATGTGAGTAAGGTCAGTGGCCAGCTCTTAGGCTCTGGAGTGGTGACTACAGTGTCCTGAGAGCATCTTCTGATGTCCCAATACCTGACAGCACCAAACACTGCCAGGAGGTGCGATAATTGGCTTTTTGTGATATGCAACACTATTGTTCTATGTGTGTGCCTCTTGCAAGTAGATAATCAGGCGAATCTCTGAAAGCCCTCCTGCTGCCCCATTCAGTATGACCTTGATCCTTATTATTCAATAGAAGTAGTTACCTCCCCACTGCTGTGATTACAGCCACCACCATCCACTGCATACTCACCATACACCAAGCCACAACTCACACTGGGCTGTCACCATCTAGAACACAGACCCTGGACACCCGGCTGAGTGGTTCAGGAAATGGACCCGTCCCAGTTATGTAACCTTCACAGCCCAAGGGAGGAGGGAGCTACTGTCACCCTTTCATGGGTGAAGAAACTAAGGTCCTAGAATAAAGACCCCAGCTGCTGAACGTTCTACAGTGGAGGGCAGTGACTCCATCCCAGGAGATGAGGTCTGAAGAGACGGGGCCCATGTTTTCCCAGTTTAGTTTCTGGGGCGTGGGGAGGGGGGGATCAAGGAGCCAGGAGCAAGGAGGCAGATGGGGTTCACAGGGAAACACAACCCATCCTGAGAATATGAGCATACCAACCAAAACCAGCTCAGAATAAATACCAAAAGACAGGCAGTGGTGCACACCTTCAATCCCAGCACTTCAGAGGCAGGTGGATCTCTATGAGTTCAAGGCTAGCCTGGTCTACACAGTAAGTCTGGCTGGCCCGGAGCTGCAATAGGACAGAGACTATAACCCATGGTCCTGGAGTGCTAGAGTCCCCCCCCATACCACTTTATATGGATTTACTTCACTGGGTGAGTCCCCAAGACTCCCTCTACCCTTAAAGAGATTAAAGACTCACCTCTAAGTTCCGCCCCCCAGGACCCCACCAGCAGCTGTCCAGAAAAGCAGACTCAGTAAAGCTGCCTTGCAGCAGTAGGGTGAGACCAGTCCCTAGAGAACAGAGTCCCCAAACCTCCTGTCCCTGAAGTGTATGCATCAGATCCTAATCCGTAGGGCAGAAGGAAGTGGAGACACTGCAGAGTGACACCCAAGTCAGGGCCTGGGGCATTTGGGATAGCAGAAGGTGACATTGAGGCTACTGAGGGACTGCAGCTCCCATATGGCATCAGAACAGTAGCCAAACTCTAAAGGCCCCTTCCTGCCAGTCTCCCTGGCCTGTGTCTGGGGAAGCTGGGCTAGGGATTGGAGCACAGGAGGGGTTGGGGGTCAGCCGCAGCTGGAAGCTCAGCCTGAATAAGGATGCTTGAGAGACAGAGGAGCTGGTGGTGACTGGCCAGGCCCCCAAGGAAAGGTGTCCAATAGGACCCTGTGGCAGGTCACTGGAAGAGGAGAGCAGAATATCACACCATGGACAGGAATCAGAGCTGGGCTAGTTGCTGAGATGCTGGGTGACCTTGGGCAAATCGCATCCCCTCTCTGAGCTCCAGCTGTTTCATCTGCAAACTAGAGGTGATTATTCTTGTCCTTGATCCCTTCTTGAAGGGATGAAGCCAATGAAAGGGTGGAGCCTAGATATTGATTTGGGTGGGGCCAAGCCTTGCTCCTAGCCTCTGGTCATTGGCCAGACCTCAGTAACTCTGTCATTGAGTCCAGCTGATTGGAGGAGATAGGTCTCTTATGCAAATGAGGTTGTTTCTTTTCTTTTTTATCCCCCCCACCCCTACCCCTCTTCGACAAGGTCCCACACTCCCGATTAGTCCTCCCTGGTTGGGGCAGAGCCCTTGTCAATGCTGACTTGTCATCTAAATAACCTAAAGGCCTGGCTTTGCTCCCAGAGCCCGTCTGCCTAGTCCTATAGCTGGCCCTTCCAGGCTCAATATGACCAGCTCTGTGCCTTTAGGTGAGTCACCCCACATCTCAGACCCTCAGTCTGCCCCTCTGTTAAGTGGGGAGAAGGCTGCCCATGAATGGGTTCTGTTCCTTTTTACAGGCTTGTGATTTTGAACAGACATTTGGGGACAGCTTCTGATGCCGGAAACGTTGGATGCTAAGGCTGCCATGCCATGCTTCCTTGGGAATCTCCCTCTTCTCCTAGCCCCCCCCCCCACCATGTCCCTTCCCAACTTCCAACCTCTACTTCACCTCAGCCCTTGATCCTACCATCATCTTGATCCAACAGCAACTTGGCTAATTTCTTGGGCCCATGAACTACCCAATGGGGAGGCCGGGAGGGTGGCCGCTTCTGCTCCATCACCAGCCCTAATGCGTTGTCTGACACTTTCAATTTATTTTTCAATTCCTTCACCATCAGAAATGACGATTAAATTCCGGGCGTAAATGCTGCTTTACCAAACTGAATTAATCACAGCGAGGAGGGGCAGGCTCGGCGGAGACGCAGGCAAGAACCACGTGATCTCACAGGGATGCCCTGTGAACTCACAGTGATGGGGGAAGGGCTCCAGGTCCTCTCTGGATGCCCTCCATGGAACCTCCCTGGAGGTCGCCCTCCCTACATCCCGGTACCCCTGCAGCCTTGCTCTTGTCCTGGATCTTAGGAAGAAGGCAGCCTAGGGTCCTTGCCTGTTATGGCAAAATCAGAGACAGAGGCCTATTCCTTTTGACTAATTCTCAATTTTCAGAGCATCTAACCCAGAGTTTGGTAGTTTCTAGTCTCCGTGTGGGGCCAAAGCTCTGCAGACTTAAGGCTTCAGAGCTGAGTGGACAGGGGTTCTGGACCCCTCCCCAACAAGCACCCAGACCCTCAACAGCAGCTAAGACCACCTCTCTGCCCTTCCTCCCCCTACCAACTATGCTCAGCACCCCTGACTGTCACAGCTTCTCTACACCCTGTCCACACCCACACCCAGCCCCCCCAGCAATGCTCAGACACAAACATGGCCACAGAGCCGCCCTGCTCTCAGCCCCGACCCCACTAGGCCTCAAGTGACCCAGGACTGCTGTGACACCTCACACTGTCCCACCAGACTTCACCTCTCAGGCTCCACACCTTCAAGACCTCTGCCCTTCCCCCTCAAGTTGTCCCGCCACCCCCAACTGGAGGGCCTACCCTGTGATGCCATTAAATTATTAGAGGACCTTCTCTGGCCTCTGGCCTGTAGCCTAAATCTGCTTCCTCCCTCACAGGATTGTCTCTACCATCCATTTCCTCTCCATCAGAGCCCTTACCAGGAGTTAGGACTGTGTCTTTATTTGTGGGTTTATCTACTGAACAGACCAGTAGCCAGTGAAGGGATTGTTGACTCAGGTCTGGGATGTGGTACCCAGGTGCTAAGGCATACAATAAATGAGTGAATGAATGAATGAATGAATGGATTGGATGATGACTGGAAGAATGATGAATGAATGAATGAATGAATGAATGAATGAATGAATAGATGATGAATTGATGATGAATGAATGAATGAATGATGACTGGATGTATGGTGAATGTATGGATGATGAATTGATGGTGAATGAATGAATGGATGATGACTGGATGGATGATGAATGAATGAATGATGAGTGGATGGTGAATTGATGGTGAATGAATGATGAATGAATGAGTGAACAATTGAATGATGAATGAATGAATGAATGAATGAATGAATGAATGAATAACAGATTTTTTCCAGGAGCCAGGCTAGATTCTAGATCCAGGAGCTAAAATTAGATACAGCCTGGGCTCTTACAGTGCCTTAGTCTCACAGGCTGGCAAACACAAACACAGTGGCAGCTGGACTGCGGCACACTGAGCAGGACAGAGGACACAAAGAATTGGTACAAGGTGACTGAAGGATAGTCAAGATGGAAAGATAGGTGGCTATCCCAGTGCTCTGGACAGTGACAAAGTCACGTTCCAGGTAGTGAGAAGATGTGTGACTGAAATCCAAATGCTGCTTGAAACTAGCCAGCCCATTCCCAGCCACCGTGTCAGAGCCGTTGTTCCACCATCACCCAAAGCGCCTCTCAGCAGCCAGGCTGGCCAGATGGGAAGCCTTTGTCCTCCATTCATGTTGTGACCTTTTGCTGATCACTCTGATCCAGCCTAGACCCATGGTACCTAACACAGCCAGATTCGGGAGTTCTAAGGGAAGGCCACAGGGACAAACCCTGGAGCTCAACTGTCAGGCAGGCTGCTCAAGAGCTCTGGAGACCATACCCACATCCTTGGGAGCAGGAAGGCAGAAGACAGACTTTAGCATACGTGTCGCAGGTGAGGACTGTGAGCTAAGTATGTCTCTGCCTGAAGATCAAGGATGTGGCAAGATGGACACAGGTCCTGCCCAGCCACTGTTGGCATGCCAGGGAGGCTTCGGGGAGGAGGTGGTGACCCTCTACCCCTGTCTCTGTGTCCAGCACAGGGTGTTCAGTCTGGTAGAAGCAGTATGGGAGGTGGGACACCCCATGCAGGTGCCTTTGCTTGCTCAGCAGCTGAATTAATCATTCACTCAGCAACACATTGCAGACTAAGTACCGCAGCGCCTACTGTGTGTTGTCTAAGTACCACAGCGCCTACTGTGTGTTGTGCTTCATAAATTATAACCAACAGGAGCTGGAAAGATGGCTCACTGGTTAAGACCACTGGCTGTTCTTTCAGAAGACCCACATTCAATTCTCAGTACCCACATAACACCACGACCATCTGTAACTCCAGTTCTAGGGGACCCTACCAATGGCATCTTCTGACCTCCTTGGCCACTGCACACATGTGGTGCAGGCAGAACACACACTCACATGAAATTAAAAATTTAAAGTATAAAACAGCCATGCTGGGTGCCTACTGGGTGCTGGGTGCAGGCTGAGCACCTTCTAGGCAAGTTCTCATTTGTTGTCCACATGTCTCTGGGAACAGAGATCCCCAACCAGCCTACTTAAGGGCCTAAGGTCATCTAAGGTCCTCTTCAGCTTCTGGGGTCACAGAGCCTCAGTGCTCTGGGGAACGACAAACCTCAGAATCTGTCCGCAACCTCAGAACCTATCTGCTGCAAATGGAGTGCCAAGTGGGAAGGAGAAAGGCCACAGGAGTCATGATGGCAGGGACACCTCACAACACCCTGCTACCAGAAAGGAAGAAAACATTGGCACAGGGGCAGTTCAGAGACTCCACTCTCCAACAACAGAGCCAGCCCTTCTCTGGCTTTAGACTAACAAGAACAATGGCTGCCATCAGAAACACTGAGTGAGGGCCTGGCTCCCTCCTGGATGCTTTCAGCCTTGATGTGACTCTATTCACTATTCATGACGCTCATGGGAACCATGAGCACAGGCTGGGGCCATTCTACAGATAAAGAAACTGAAGCCCAAGTGGGGTGAGGGTGGGGAAACAGACACCCTGTGGGCAACCTTGGAGTTGGGACCAAAACATGACATCCCAATGGGCTCTCCGGGTGATTCTGATGTGTCTCAGAGGTGGAGAGCTCTGTCAGAAGGACCAGAAAATCTCAGGTGCCATTCTTGCTTGGTTATGACCTTGGAAAGCAGTGTCATGCCTCTGAGCCTCAGTTTACCCCCTTGGTGCAATGAGTGGTTTAGGCTTTTCCAGAACACTGGTGAAGTGGAAACTTAAGGGTTCTTTGGAGAGTAGGTTGGATAGTGTTTTGCTGGGGCAAACATGTGAAGGAACAGTTTGTTAAAGTGGACATAGGTGTGAGGGTAAGGCAGACTCATGAAGGAACGTTTCGCTGAAGCAGACACAGGAGAGCAGATGTTCTATTAAAGCAAGCACATGAAAGGACATGTGATGAAGGATTCTTTGCTAACAACACACATGTATTGGTCCATCTTACATTGCATCGTTGAGCTGTATTTATCAGGACTCCATAGAGAGAAACCAAAATCTTCTGGTGGTGTCCTGCAGTTTCTTGGCACCTACAAGGGCTTGAGCTGATTGGATGCATGTGCTGAGGCAAGACATGTGTCAAGGCAAGGCACATGGAGGACACATGATGTTTGGAGGGTGTAAATAGGACTCCACAGAGTGATGGACAAAGAGCTTGGCTTGCTGGTACAACTAACTGTGCAACATTTGTGGGTCTCATGTCTTTACTGATCTTCGCTTCCCTGAGAGAGACACAGCTGAGAACTTCTCCTGGTGTCCCTCCAGCTTCCTCCTGCTGACTCAAGCTGAGGCTGAGGTCTGGCTGTCTCTGCTAGGTCCAGTCACTACTGTTGCTAACCTGACTCTACCAAATTAGACTGCTGGTGAATCCATAAGGTGTTTTCGAGTGGATTGAGCTGCTGCTGCTGCTGCTGCTGCTGCTGCTGCTGCTGCTGCTGCTGCTGCTGCTGCTGTGAACTGAACTGCCAGTTTCCAGACAACGCAGATGGGAGTTGTTCTAAAGGACCTTTCTAAGCAGGTCCACTCCCCCGCCCCTGTCCTTTCTTTTCTACTACCTCTAATGGGTAGTAGGTTATAAGGGAGGTTAAAGCATTTAAGAACCATCATTAAAAATAAAGTTTGGAAAAATTAAAGTTACACACTGATGCAAAGGGATGGGGTTTCATTGATATCTCTCCCCTTGCTAGATTCTGGCCTCAAGATAGCTGCGACTATGCCACTTCCCTGTCCTGGTAATGTGGCTTCCAGGATAGGACAGGAACACAGCAGATGTCAGTTGAATGAAGTAGATGTTGAGACAGATACATTTGTTCCAGAAGACGAGCTTTCTCCAGGGGCTCAGGAGTGAGGCAGAGTGATTACCCACGTTCTGGTGCCAGTCTGGGTCCCTTTGTGCCCACTGCTCCTGCTGAGCTACTCACCATGTTGCAGATGGTAACTGCACAGATGTGGCCCCTGGCTTCTCAAGGCCTGTCTGTTGACCTGCAGCCTCTGTCGGGTCTGTGAGTGAGGACGGACTTGGAAGAGTCTGCAGGAGGCCTGTCACCCAGCCTGCAGTGAGATGATGTGGACAGGTGTTAGAGTTCCTGCAGCTCACAACTCCTGTCCACTCCGTCAGCTGCCATCCCAGCCTCTCGCTGTTACCTGGATACGGCAAAGGACAGAAGAGACAGTGTTCCCTCTGCAGAGCCCACACAGGGACGGGCAATAGTGACGGCGGTATAAATAACCAGCCACAAGAGTGGGACAAGCAAATAAAATGTTTGTTGACAATAAGTCAAAAGAAATGCATTTCTTATGATAAAAGCATCCTTAATGCACCTATAATCTTACCATTTACTGAAGACAAAGGCTGGTTCTCATAACAAGGATATGGGTGTGCACATTCCTTATGTAAATAATTATACCTTGGCTGAATATTTGACGCTGCAGGACACGGAGCATGTTCAGAATTGATTGATATTTTGATTCTATCATAGTCGATGCTGGGACTATTTCCTATCATAAACACATAGCACAAAATGGCAGACATATATTTAGAGCCATTTCAGAAATGGTTGGAAATTTTGTTCTAATCTCAGGCCAAACTTTATTTGATGACTTTTTTTAAAAAATAAAACCTAAGTCAGCCCCCTGAACAGCAATTATTAGCATTGGGCATTCTAGTACAATCCAATCAAAAAGACACCAGTGTGCTGTTTGTGGGCTGAGAAAGGGCGGCAGGGCAATATGGTCTTTGTTTTCTGGAATTGAACAATATGTTTCCGTATGAGCAGATGGCTTTGTATGGATGGCAGGACACACTGCCATCAATAACAGAATGGCCTCAGATCCGTGCTGGGTGATTCTGTGTTCGCTGGTGTTGCCCGGTGAGATGGCAAGTGCGGCCCAAAGCACCCACGTTGTGTGTTCTACGAGGCCACAGTGAAGTCACGCAAGGCAACATGGGAAAGCATTTGGCTCATCCTCCACTCAGACCTGAATTAAGCTCTGATGGTTGCGTATTTAGAATCCTTTTCACCACTCTTGGTTAGCTAACCTTACGTGGGGCTGTGACCCATGTTTCAGAAGCTGTGAATGACAGGATGACCACGGACGGAGAAGACGGGTGTGCCACAGGGTGGCAGGCAGTGGAGTAGAGACACTATGAGGAAGGACGCTTGGCATAGGCGATGTCTGAACCAAGGGGAGGAACAAAGCTGTCCTGAGAACAAGATGGGGTCAGAGTGGTGTGCCTGCTGTCACCCTCCAAAGGATTCTAGGGTGGGAGGAGCTAGTCACAGAGTTGTTTGTGTTAAAGATGTCTGCGTTCATGGGAATAGAATAATAAGTCAGGTTACTCAGCATGTGAGATATACCACCACCACCATCACCATCACCACCACCACCACCACCATCATCATCATCACCATCACCATCATCATCATCATCACCACCACCACCACCACCACCACCATCACCATCACCATCACCATCATCATCACCATCACCATCACCATCACCACCACCATCACCATCACCACCACCACCATCATTACTGCTTCCAGCAGCGGTGGCAGCAGCAGCACTATACTAACAACTATCATTCTGAGCACAAGTGTCTCCCACTCACCTCTCCCCAGGTCTCAGAACCTTTACCAAGAGGTGTAGGGATGAGCTCCTGAAATGGGGCTGCCCCCATGAGGATTCCAGGACTGAGAAGCACCTGAGTTCCCTGTGGAGATGGGGACATTAAACTATAACAACCATCACGACTGTCATAATGTGAGGTCCATCCTTCCCCGCAAACCTTCCCCCAACCCTTTACCAAAACTCCGTATGTGCCCCTGAAAGGACTTGGCAGCTCCTACTTTCCGACCATGTGTCAGGAACCTGAGGACGGCCTAATTAATTATAATTGTCCCCTTGCAGATGTCTGCCATGTGATGCCAACTCTGGTGACAAAAGGCTCCAGTCATTCTGTTGAAACGTCCCCTTTCTGAGCATATGTCTACCACTTGAGCCAGGAGGAGAACAGTTCATTTCTGAGGCCACTGTGGAGAGTGGGCTGGCCGGGCTCAGCCAGAGCCAGAGCCAGAGCCAGAGCCAGAGCCAGAGCCAGAGCCAGAGCCAGAGCCAGAGCCAGAGCCAGAGCCAGAGCCAGAGCCACAACATGGGATAGGATCCATCTTAAAAAGGACAGGGCCTGGGATCAGGGGGCAGCCATCTCTCAGAGCCTGGGCCAATCCACCTCACATCCCTCTCTCCTCAGGCTCTGTGAGTTAACATCACCATCATGGGTGAGAACCATCACCAGATTATAGTCCCACCTACCCCGTTCCTTGTGGCCCATGCTTCAGTCACACTCGGATCGCAGACCATTCTGTTCCTGGTGTGACTCAAGCTTAGCCCTTCATGGGGTGCAACTCAGGTTTTCTTCCCATCAATCAGAGCTAAGGCCAGCAACCCACTAAGATGTTCACCAACATCTCCCAGCCAAATTCACTCACTCCTCACACAGCCCAGACAGGCAGGCAGACAGAGGCTCGGCCTAACTTCCATCTTACAGATGAGTGAACTCCATGACCAAGGCCACTTGAAGAGTGGTAGGTATGCACTCGGAGCCAGCCGGCACACCGTGGACTGGCTGGAGGTTGTGCCATGGAGCACGGCTTGAGTCTGTGTCATGCTTGCACCAGAGGCTGCCGTTTGCTGGTCTCGTTGCTGCCTGGTTCCTCAGCTCTTTCCACCCCTCCAGAGCTAAGCTGTCCAAGCTGCTTCCCCCATGCCTATGGAGGCACCTGGGCTGGCAGGGCTTGGGGTGATGGACACCTGTCTAAGAAGTTTCTCCTGTGGTCCTTAGGCTCTTCACAGCTGGACACCCTGGCCATGGCCCAGAGTGATGTCCCCAGAGTCTGATAAGAGCATCTCCTAGTTTCTTTCTATTGCTGTGATACATGTCAGGACCAAAAGCAACTTGGAGAGGAAAGAGTTTATCTCATCTCACAGCTTCCAGGTCACAGTCTGCCTTGACGGAAGTCAGGGCAGGAACCGAAGCAGGAACCTGGAGGCAGGAGCTGAAGTAGAAGCCATGGAGGAATGCTGCTTACTGGCTCTCTCTTGTGACGTGCTCAGCTCACTTTCTTATACACTTCAGGACCACAGGCCCAAGGGTAGCAGTGCCCATAAGTGGTCATTTCCCTATTAATTTATTTATTCACTTTACATCCCAATCACAGCAGCCCCTCTCCTCCCAGCCCCTCCTCACGTAGCCCCTCCTTTTAGTTTTCCCTCCCTTCTCCTCTGAGAAGGGGGAGGCCTCCCCTGGGTACCAACCTGCTCTAGTGTATCAAGTCACTGCAGGACTAGGCAGGCACATCCTCTCCCTCTGAGGCCAGACAAGGCGACCCGGTTAGGGGTATGGGATCCACAGGCAGGCAACAGAGTCAGGGACAGTGCCTGCTCCTGATGTTGGAGGGCTCACATGAAGACCAAGCTTCACTTCTGCTACCTATGGGCGGAGCTAGGTCTAGCCCATGTGTGCTCTTTGGTTGGTGGCTCAGCTTCTGGGGACCCCCATGGGCCCATGGTAGTTGACTCTGTTGGTCTTCTGTGGAGTCCCTAGCCACTCTGAGTCCCACAAAAAGGATTGAGGGATCCCTAAGTAGTCATTAACCAATAAAATGCCATAGACTTGCCTATGTGTCAATCTGATGGAGGAATTCAAGTCAACAACAAAAAGAAAATCTGACCAGGTCAAGTGGGGGGGGGGGCTGATGAGAAGGGAGGGCCTCAACATCACTTCCTGCACACTCTATATGCAAATTAACCACAGACCCCTCCCCACCCAGCCTGGAGGAGACCAATCACACTGAGTTACCCAATATAAAACATCTGTGAATGAAGGCATTATTCGGAAATCAGTTTCCCCACATAGTCCCGCTCTGCCCTCTTGGTAGAAATCATTTCTCCAAGGATTCCGTGCTTCTCCCTCCCCCACCTTAACTATCACCTCCTGGACACTTGGCCCACAGTGTCCCCTCCCCCACTTCAGCCTTTGTCAGTCCCCTACTCTGTCCCCACTGCTGAGACCCTGAGAGGATGACCCCTCAGGATTCCCCTAAGTAGGGTCAGCAGCCATATGCAGCAGCAGAGTGGGGGAGGGGCTACCTAAAAGACTATCACCCCCCCCTTCCAAACCTTGAAGTCTGAATCTCAGCAGGGGTTGTGTGTGTCCCTATTCTCCACACTGTGATGACAGTGACCTAAGGAAGGAAGGATTTATTCTGTTCAGTTTCAGGTGGTCTCACTCCACCATAGCCAGAGGTGCCATGGCAGGATGGCTTAGTCCACGTCATGGGGGGAGGGCTCAGTCCATGTCGTGGGTGGCAGGGCTTAAGGGTGACTGGTTCACATAGAAGCCCACCAGGGACTACAGAGTTCAGATCAGAACCAGAAGTTGGAACAAGTTTCAAAAGCTTTGCCCACAAGGCAAAAGGTGGGCTCTGATCCTCCTACCCCAGGTCTGGTTCTGCCCAGCTCCCCTAGCCACAGGCTCCTGGCAGCGACCTCTGCTGTGCTAAGAATGAGCCCGGAAAGGGAAATCAGGCCTGGTCCAGCATGCACCTGCCTGCAGTGTGGGTGCCGGCTCTGTAGAAGCCAGGCTCTGAAGGAGCCAGTCACTAATCAGAGCCACTTGTCCTGTGGGCAGGATCGCGGGGCGCCTACTCTTTGCTCTGTAAATCTTCAAGGAGCCTTTGGCCAAAGCAATAACATTCCGACCCGAAAAGTTAAAAGGACTTTAAAATTATAAGCCCCAAGCCTGTGTGAGGACAAGAGACCACGGTCGTCGCAGAGCAGAAAATACAGACAGGGGAGCCAAGCAATTTCCCTTCCACCACAGCCTCGGGATTCCATTAACCTGCCTGCCCAGAGTCTGACACTCCGAGAAGGAGCAGGTAGGAGGGGCTTCACGGACTCCATGGTCACCCTGCCCTTGCTAAGCCCCAGCTTCCTCTGCTGCCCAGCAGTGTCTGTCAGTCTCCTATAGTGTAGGAGTCCAGGGGTGCCTGACGGCCCTGTGAAAGATAAAATGATTCTCACTCTTTGGGGTTCACAGTACATTGGAAATTTTGGTGGCACACTCAACGGTATTGGGAGAGGGAGGGGCTTCAGGGAGGGGCTTCCCCAGCACAGCCTGGAGAGTTGGAGAGTCTTTGCTGACCAGGCAGATAAGAACTTAGCAAAGGGAAGGAGTGAGCCAGGCACAAAGGTCAGGGGAATCTCACGGGCCCCTACTCACCACTTCTGTGGCTCTGACTCAACCAGGTGTGTCTTTATTTTTAAAAGTTTCATAGACTAAAGATAGACTAATGATTACCTAAGCGGTACAGAATATATGTTTGGGTTTTCATTACCCATCCAAGGTTACAAATTCAGTCACCATTAGCAAATACAAACAGAACAGGTTATTCTTCTTATTAGTCCTATAACTCCAATTTAAAGAATCTAAAAAAGTCGCCTCCACAGCAAACACATTTAATATACAGCAGCCTGCTTGTAGGCTGGCGATGTTTGTTGTTTCAAAGCATTGCAGACAACAGAAAATATCTGAAATAGTTTTTTTATGACCGGTTCATACTTATACCTAACTTCATTTACTATGTTTTTATCATCTATGCTATAAAGTAGAAAAGGTTTACTTTAGTCACTCTATCTTACTGAGTTTTATTCTTCCAGGGGTACACCCCATATGACCCCTTATCTCTAAACTACAAATTTAGAGACCTCTAAGTCTATAGTAAAAAGAGACCTTGAATCTGTAACCTACTCCCCTGGCCAGAGTTTGTCAACTGTCTCTGTTTACCCTGCACCAACTATACTATTTGAGTTAGCTCAGGGGCAGATTCTCCAAGAAGATCCCTGGAGTGATGGCCTCATCTAGCTCTGTCCTTATCTGTGCTTAACAATCTCCAGGGCATAAGGAAGACTTCCAAATGGCCAGAAAAAGTTAACTTTAGAGTTTTCCTAAAAAGACTCAGATGTAGTTTTTCTCTGGGAAAGGCATAAAATGAATCATAATGCAGATGGTCCCTAGGAATTCAACACGCAGAGACCAAAACCCACAAGTCAGAGACAGAAGGACAGCGACCGACCATAGCAATCACTCAGCTTTGCTGGGACTGTGTCAAGCAGCTGTGCTGGCTTCTTGACTCTCGCTGTCTCTAGTGGACTTGGCTGTGCTGGTAGGGGCGCATGTCCATCTCATTCCAGGTAAGCTTGGACAGAGAAGAGGGTTATCTGTGCCTAGACACAGCAGGGAGGAAGAAGAGCAAAGAGTGGGAGCCACGGGACTGAGCTAGCAGGTCGTAGACCGAGGTGGGAAAGAGGAGGAGAGTCCTTGCATCTATCTCTCCATCCACCACCATATGGCAGTGTGCTGGCTGGCTTTATGTCACCTTGACACACGCTAAAGTCATCTGAGAGGAGCAAGTCCCCACTAGGAAAATTCCTCCATAAGATTGGTTTGTAGACAGGCCTGTAGTACATTTTCTTACTTAGTGATTGATGGGGGGAACCCAGCCCATTGTGGGTTGGCCATCCCTGGGTTGGTGGTCCTGGGCTCTACAAGACAGCAGCCTCTGTGTATAAATTACAGCTATGAGCTTGGTATTTTTATGGGGGTCTCTGACTGTTCTGCCTGTTATTGGCACTCTTTCCCTCCTACTGGGTTTCCATGCCCAACTCCAATATGAAAGTTTTTGCTTCATGCTTGGTTGTTATCTCTTAATAACCTGCTCTTTAAAAGGAGGAAGAAGAGGAGAAAAGGAAGGAAGGAAAGACGGATGGATGGATGGATGGATGGATGGATGGATGGATGGGAGGGAGGAAGAAAGGATGCTCTGAGCAAGCCATGGGAAATAAGCCAGTCAGCAGCACTCTGCATCAGCTCCTGCCTCCAGGTTCCTGCCTTGTTTGGGTTCCTGTCCAGACTTCCTTCAATGATAAAAAGTACTGTGGAAGTATAAGTCAAATAATAAACCTATTTCCTCCTCAAGTTTCTTTTTTGGTCATGGTGTTTCATCATCATAATAGTAACCCTTAGACAGGCATTGTTGGGAAGCAGAAGAGAAAGAAGCTCATCTGTGCCTGGCCACAGCAGGAAGGAGAAAGAGCAAAAGGTGGGAGCCCTTGCTTTGCTGCACAGTAGCTTCAGAACACAGTGCCATTGTCAGTCACTCACAGGGACTCACACCCAATGCTCCTCCCACCACCATCACGCCCTGTCAATTTCATACAACAGCAGACCCATCTGCACCCCTCAGCAACTCTAGCCCAGACCCACTGCCCTACCTTCTCTCTTGAGATGCCCTAATCTGCCAGCTAGGAAAACAGGCAAGCCAGGCCAGCACAGAGGAGGCCCCCCTCCCCCAGACGCCCAGCCTGCTGGTAGACAACTGTGTCTCCGTGCTCCCTAACTGCCCACATTCACAACCTGTCCAGCAGCGGGTCTGCAGTGAGGCCTGAGCCTTTCTTGCCGCGAGGTCTCCGGTAGCCTCACCTAGCAGCTGGCAGGAGAGACGTGTGACAGCAGATCTAAGGGCTCAGGCCAGCTCTGTGGCCCACAGCAGGTGCTTGAGCTGAGCTGTCACTCCAGCAGATGTCAGGTCTTTGCCTCTCCAGTGCCCCTGACACTTTAAGCCATAGCCCTGATGTAGAAATACCAGCCTTCCCCTCACCGCAGACTGGGGCCCGGCTGTCAAGGTGGCACATAAACTTAGCCATGATCTGCAATGAAGCTCTGGCTGGGGGTCTGGAGAGTGGTTAAGTATTCACTGCTCTTGAAGAGGACCTAAATTTGGCTCCCAGTACCATACTTGTTGGCTCCCAGCTGCCTGAAATTCAAGTTCTATGAAGAATCCAATGCTTCCAGTGCCTACACACACACACACACACACACACACACACACACACACAGAGAGAGAGAGAGAGAGAGAGAATGAAAGATACAGAGACACACAGTCTCACACACATAGATACAGACACAACTGTATCTATGTCACACAGAGACACACAGAGAGAGAAATCTACAGAATGACACACAGAGACACACAGTCTCTCTCTCTCTCTCTCTCTCTCTCTCACACACACACACACACACACACACACAGACACACAGTCTCACACACACAGATACAGACACAACACAGTCACAAACACACACACACACTTTAAAATAATAAAAGTAAAACTAGATGAAAAGAAAGAAACACTGGCTGGGGGGTGACTAGGCAATGAAACACATACTCTCTGCCCCTGAACCTGAACCCGAGGGGCCAGAGGCAGCTTCAGACACCTTCCACCACAGAGTCTAAGAGTCTAAGTCAGTGGAGCAGAGCCAGAGAGGATCCCAATGGCATCATTTGAGCTTTGATCAAGCCATCTCTGAGAACATACTCTGAATCCGCAGTACCCTATACCAATTCCTCCCTTTGTGCTGAGTTAGTTTGATGTGGATTTTCTTCCCACAATCCGTAACTGGAAATACTGGTACATGGGCATTGTGACACAGACATCATGACATTATTTATGTCCCCTTGGGCCTCAGTTTACCCTCTTCACTGAGAGACATTTTCTCTCCCTCGGTGATGCAGACATAGGTCAGATTAGACCAGATTAAAAACAGATAAAGGTAGGTTTATTGGACGGCAGCTCTGGGTCAGGCTCACCGACCTCACAGGTGGAAGTCAGTGGAGTTGAGCAGAGCTTAGGGGAGGAGTGATGAAGTGCCAGCTAGGAGCTGGGATTGTGCCCATACATGGTCAAAAACAGCCCCTGGGTGGGCACTCTTGGATGGGTTGCTAGAAACGGGAGAAGTGATGTTATGGTAACTGGGAGTTTTCTTGTGGGGGGGGCAGGATGAAGGGGCAAAGGAACAAACAGGGTTTCCTAGCTTGTGCAGGGGACAGCAGGTGTTCCGGCCTAGCATTCACTGTGAAAGGATTGAGCCAAATGATGCCCTAAAGTCTCACTCTCACGGGCTCAGGGGGCCCGGCTGTCTCTAAAGCAGGATGGGGGTTTTCTTGCCCAGAACTGGGAGATGTTGAAGCTCGGAACTGTGGAAGGAATGCCTAGAAGCCCATTAATTTATCAAAGCAGCTCCTCACCTGAGGGGAATTTAATGCAGAGAGAAGGTACCAGAGAAGCGGATGAGCACTTCCGGCTGAGCTCAGACTGCGTGAGAAAAGGAGACTCTCAGCACACAACAACACCGGAATCTTTCTCCTTTCTGTAAAATTTGTCTGTCTGCCTGATTCTGGTGACTACAGGCAGAAAGCAGGTCCAGGCGAAGAGGACAGCTCAGAGAGGGCAAGTGACTCACCTAAGGTCACACTGTCATTACAGAGCTGAACTCATCTCCAGTTGCTCAATCCCCAAGTCACCACAGGCCCAAGCTTCCCCAGACTAAGAACAAGGTGAAGAAAGAGACAAGACAGTAGGGAAAGATGCTCAGGGCCTTGGTCTTTGATACTAAGCCCAACTCACCAACTGGGAAACTGTGAACTTAGCAAGTAGCCCAACCTCTCCGTGAGGCTAAGAGCAAGAGGGTATTAGGAAAGAATTTCAGCAGGCGGGCGCTGGGCGATGTAACTGAATCGGCAGAGAAATAAGTGGGAAAAGCCAGATGGGAATGGGCGGAGCCAAGTGGCTGGAAAGCGCCTGGTAGAGGAGCCACTTGAGGTAGGAGAAACCAGATGGGTGGGAGGAGCCAAACAGATGGGAGAAGCCAAGTGGTTTAGAAGTCTGCATGAGTAGGAGGAGCCAGGTGGGAGGGAGGAGCCTCATTGACCATTGACATGTGTACATGACACATGAATAGCAATCAGAAGACAACTTTCAAAAATCGGTTCTCTTCTTCTATTTTGTTTGTCCTGGGCATCAAATCCAGGTCATCAGGCTTGGCAGCAAGCACCTTCAACCACTGAGCCATCTTGCCAGGCCTTCTCCTGTACCATGTGCAAAGATACTCCTATCACCCAATGCTGTCAAACACCAACTTTGATTTTTCTGAACAAGAAACATTCTGACCAAATTATTTGAAAAGAATATATGTTGACATTATGAAAAATGCAAAAGTAAAGTAAAATATTCAAACAATAATAAATAATTACCCCAAAAGGCACTCTGCATGTGTACAGGAGGCAATCAATAAAAAAAATGGAATTACACACACCATTCCTCATTTTAAACTACAAGATATAATTTACTCCACTCAACGTAACAAATGAAAATTGAGGTGAAACAAATATTAACTTCAGATAAACAATATTTCATAGAATTTTTTTTTCTAAAAATACCTTCACAATAAGGAAGAGAGATAATTAATCTAGGCGTGGTAGCACATGTCTACAATGCCAGGATCCTGGGGGGCTGAGACAGGAGCGCTCATAAGGGATTGCAAGCCAGCCTTGGTATACAGACAGCTCAAGGCCAGCCAGGGATACCTAGCCAAACGCTGTCTCCAAAACTCTCAAAACAAAGCCAAATGCACTTGTGATGTCTAATCTTCGTTGTCAACGTGACGGAATCTGGAATCAACTAAGACGAAAGCCACTGAGCATACCCATGAGGGAGGGACATTTGCTATCAGGGTAACTGAAGTGAGAAGACTCCCACCCTGAATGTGGGCACCCACTTCCAGTGGCAGTACAGGTAGGAGTTTGTCTCAAGGGAAAGCTTTCACGTTTTGCCTCCTTTCCTTGCTTCTCCCTGAGGAGTTCATCTACCCCGCTGCTGCTGCTGCTGCTGCTGTCCTCCACTGCATCCAAAACCAGCTTCTTCGACCTTCCAATGTGAATTGAAGATCAGCAGCTATCCAGGAATCCTCCAGACCTTCAGCACCAGACTGGGGCAGCTGAGGCATCCAGCCTTGTGGGCTGAGCAAGCTACTGTGTGTGAGCCAGGACCAGGAAGTTGGGGGTAAATGAAGATGGAGTCCATGATGCACCGGACTCAGACTCCAGAGACCAGAATCAGAGTGCAGATCTAACTTTATTGTATTGTATTACAATAAAGTTATATGTATTGTTATTACATACGCTTATATATCGCTTTTTAGCTAATTATGGTATATTTATATATTCAAGGGTAAATTGGGATGCAACCTGTGTTTAGTAAAATCTGACTTGCCTGTCCAGGAGCTTGTAGGGGAGGGGCCAACTCCCCATTGGAGATTTCCAGGGAGAAAGGGGGATCAGCCACCCCCCTGGCCTCAGGTCCTTTGAGTTGTCTTACTGATATCTCGGGAGCCAGGTCAGATCAGGCACTGTGTACAGTGCATCAAGACTCTCCAAGTTGTCGCAGGAGCTTGTGGTGCCTAGCTCTCTCCCCGCTTCTTCCTCCACCAGGTTTATCTCCACATCTCCCACACTACTGGGCCTCACCTTCTCCAATGTGAACATGGCCATTGTTAGACCACCCACATAGTGCGGTATAATCCAACCTAATGAACCCCCTCCTTTATAAGATTTGTTTTTATTTTATATGCATGAGTGCTTTGCCTGCATACATGTCTGTATACTGTGTTGTGTATGCCTGGTACCTATAGAGACCAGAAGAAGGGGCCAGATCCCCAGGAACTAGAGTTACAGATGGTGTGAGCTGCTATTAGGTGCTGGGATTTGAACCTAGGTCCTCTGTAAAAGGAGGACCTCTGTGTTCTTAACCGCTGAGCCACCTGTCCAGTGCCTGATAAATCTCCCTTTTAATATGTATGCATCTAGCATTCCGTGTGTCTGGAGAGCCCTGACAGTACAGTCCTGACTCCCTGGAAGTAAAGCTGAGCAGTTAGACAAACGCTGCCCCCTTCTAACCTTATCATTACTGTGTCAGGGTTGGAGGCATTCCCTAGAGGCCTGGAAACACAAACATAATGGCAATTCAGAGCAGATGCTGCAGTCACATAGAAATAAATGGTCGCAGCCACTCTCCTGCCGTCCTCCCAATCTCTCTCCTCTCCTTCCATCTTCTGATAAGACATGAAGATGGTGGACGGATGCATCTAACTTTCTCCACATGATGGCTTGGTGTGTGTGTGTGTATGTGTGCAATACACGAGTCCATGTATGTGCAAGGCATATGGAGCTGGAGATTAACCATGGAGTCATCTTAAGGAGCCATCCATTCACGTTGGGTTTCTGTTTGGATTTTTTTTTTCTCTTAAGAGTGATTTAACCAACCCCATGACTGCCACGGTGTTTTTTTATTTGTGTGAGCGTGTGTATACATACACATGTGAGTACACATACCATCTCACATGTGTGATGGAAAGGGAACTTGTCATGGTTGGTTATACCCTTCTATCATGAGAGTTGTGGGGATTGAACTCTGGCCCTTGGGCTTGATGGCAAGCACCTTTTACCCACTGAGCCATCTCATTGGCTGCTATCTTGGTGTTTTGTTTTGTTTTGTTTTGTTTTGTTTTGTTTTGTTTTGTTAAGACAGGGTCTCTCCTTGGACTGGAATTCACAAGAAAGATTAGAGTGGCTAGGATCCTTCTGTCTGTGACCCACAAGTTGGGGTTATAAGTCCCACCACGGCACGGGTTTATCTAAGGGGAACAGCAAATGCCATAAAGCCAGCAGCACAGCTGCTCCACAAAGATCCCACAAAACTGAGTAACATGAAGAACGTGGTGCTGTCCTTCACTTTGGGTCTTGATCATCATGTGATGCATCCCTGGGGTGGGGGTGGGGAGGCTTTTCATGTTTGTACAACTTTGGGATATTGGATTGATGAGAAATTTCTTATGAATCATTTATGCCTTTTCCCAGGAGTAGTGTTTCTAAGCTTCTCCAAGAAAGTCCTAAGCATACTACTTCTTCTGCTTTTAGGAAAATATTCTTATCTGGCCCTACTTGAAGGTCTTTTTGTGCCCTGGAGGTTGTGTTTCATATGAAAATGCCAGAGATCTCCTTATGAGCTTCCTGTTCCAAGATACTCTTGGAACACCTGTCCCTGTACCTACTCAGGAGTAAGATAATCAAAACAAAGTAAACTTTAAAAGGTAAACAAGATTCAGTGGGCTAGAGGACTTGGCAGCAGATCAGATCAAAAGTCTCTTCCTACTACAAACGCAGGTGATTACGTGGCATATAAGATTGGGGACCACATATGGTATACCCCTGGAGGAAAAGATACAGCAACAAAGTTAGATTGGCTGGAGTTATCTCTGCCATACACAGGAGCTTATACTGATAGACAAAGAACAGTGTGGAGAAATGATAAAGGATGAGGTATCAGGGCCTCCCTCTGAAAAGTCAGCTCAAGCAGGGCCACTGTAGTGTCGCACGACCAAGGAACAAAAGAATGCCAAGATTAGACATACAAATAAAGTGTACAAACATAGAAAATGAGAACATTGTATTGTGCCAGAAATTGAATAATAACTGCAGCCGCTCTGGCCTGAAGATTTTTCTTCAGCCTTATGACAATTAACACTCTAACCATTAAAAGTTGTTAATACAGTGCCCGGGACATGGCACTCTTCCCAGGCTGGCTTGGAAATTTTCTTTCTGTCTAGTGCCCTTGAAATCTCAAGATTCTTAAAGTTGGGTTACGGGGTTGATGAGGGAAGATGAGTATTAAAAGATAAACTCTGTTTCGTCATGGTTCATCAACGATGACTAAACTTATGACCAAGAGGAAGTTAAACACACGTCCAGAGACAGCAATGATATGATCTATGTTTTGGAACAACATGAGTCTTTCCCTGCCTACTGCGTTCTGTATAAAGAAGAAGCACTCTGACTGCCAGTCAGTCAGGCTGCAAGATTCTCCTGACCACCTTGCCTGAATCATCCCTCCCTTACCGGCTCCTTAGCTCCACTATGGAACCTGGCCATAGCCAAGGCTGGCCCCTGGAGCCACTGTGCTTGGCTTTTTACATGTGGGCTTTAGGAGTCAAACTCAGGTCGTACCTACAGGGCAAGCATATAACCAACCTCCTCCTCCCTCAAGCTGTGATACAGCTTTTTTTTAACCTAAGATCATCAGACATATTTCAGTTTAATTCTTTCTTTCCTTTTGCAATGCCGAGGGTTAAGCCTGAGGCCTGTGACTATTGAGGTGACCTCTCTCCCCTAGACCTGTTTTGTGGTTTAATTTCTTCCGGCCTTGTCTTAGACTCCCTCCCCCACATTTATGTGCTTTCTTTTATCCACAGATCCATGTCTGTATTTCAAGACTTTTCTTTTAGTATATCTTTTAGTGTTTTTACACCTATGTTCTCATTAGAATGTTTATCATCCATCTCAACCTTCCTAATGCTGAGACCCATTGACACAGTTCCTCATGTCGTGATGACCCCCAACCATAAAATTATTTTGATGTTAGTTTATAACTGTAATTTTGTTACAGTAATGAATTGTAATGTAAATCTCAGATACACAGTCCCCACGGGGTGAGGCACAGCCCACAGATTGAGACCCACTGATCTACTGTATAACCTTGTCTGATCTATGGTATAACTTTGGCTGATCTACTGTATAACTTGGGCTGTCTTATGTGCCTCTCATTTGTCACCTTTGACCAAATGCTTGAAAAGCAACATTATTTTCTATTTAATATCAGGTAACAGTCCATAGCTTTTCTACACTTCCCCTCAATATAACTGCATCTGTTTTGGTTGCTGGTTTTTGTTTTGTTTTGGTTTGGTTTTTTGAAAATTTGAAAATTGAATCTGGGCCCTCAGGCATGCTAGACAAACCTTCCACCACTGAGCTACATTCCCAGCCCTTCAATTTAATTCACTTTGATAATGGTTCTCCCTAAGTTCCCTGGCCTGGCTCTAAATTCACTCTGTGGTCCAGGCAAACTATGAATTTTATTCTGCTCACTTCATCGTCTTGAGTAGCTAAGATGGCAGGCCTGTGCTATTCAGACCCAGCTTGGGGTGGTGTATTTATGTAGTTTGAATTGCTTCTCTTCCCTCCTCCTCCCCCAATCTGCTTTAGTTTCATTCCTAAGAACAGCCTCTGAACACTCACTGTGTGCTGTGATTTTAGATTCATTTTCCATCTCCATATCTCCTGAGCACCCACTGTGTGCTGTGATTTCAGACTCACATTCCATCTGCATATCTCCTGAGCACCCACTGTGTGCTCTGATTTCAGACTCATTTTCCATCTCCATGTCTCCTGAGCACCCACTGTGCGCTGTGATTTTAGACTCATTTTCTATCCCCATATCTCCTGGTACTATTTATTTATTTGTTTGTCTGTTTATTAATAGTTTTCATTCTGGTTTTGATTTTTGATTACTTGAGACATCACTAATATCTATCTCCAGACCGGCCTCAAACTCATGAACCCCATCCCTTAGCCTCCTGTCTGCTGGGATGACAGACACAAACCACAGTGCCTAGTTTCTTGGGCCTTTTTAAAGAGTTGTGTGGACTGACATCAACTATGAAAACACTACTCCCCTGAGTCCTCGAGAACTTCCTGTGTTTGCCATGTTTCCTTCCTCTGCCAGGGCACCTACATGCTTCCTCTGGATACCTTTGTTAACCAGGCAACTCCTTGAAGTACAACAGTGTGGGAAGAGCAGGGGCAATACCCTGGGGCAGTGCACAGCTCACATCTGCCTTTTGTTGCCCTATTAATTAGTCTACCATTGTCCAGAAAGCCTTCTGAGCTCTGCACAAAATGGCAGACTGTCTTTACCAGCAGGGATTCTCCTTCTCTAACCTTGTCTGGGGAGCCGAAAACTCCTATACCCTCCACCTGTGGAATGTTACATAGCCTTCATGAGTTTATAGGTTCATCTTTTCAACAATCACCTGAGATTCCCTGGAGTGCCTCCCTATGCTAACGAGGCATCTCAGTACCTTAGCCTTCAGCCAATGACCTTTGCCCACCCTAGAGATCCCTACCCCCATCCCCAAAACCATATAATCCTTGATTCACCCTGAGTAAAGTTGATCTGTCCCCCTGAAGCTAGTCCCGATGTGTGGTTATTATCGTTCTTACTCACGGGCTGTCGGAAACCCTGTTGATCGACTCTGCTCCTTCATCCTCCTGGGCCAGTGGCCAATCACCCCAGGGAGAAGGGAGACCCACAGCTTTGTCATCTTGGACCTTCTCTACAGCTCAAAGTGTGAGCTTTGCTGTCCCTACAGTCAGAGGGACCAGCAATACCTCTGGGGAAGACAGGTAGGTCCCATAGCTCTGAGCAGAGGATTGTCAGCAGAAGTCTTCAAGGCCTAGGGTATCTTCTTTGGGCTATATCTGTACATACTCAGCTTTCCTTTATGGAAAACATCCTGGGATGTCTGCATGGATTTAATTTCCTCTGGTTCTGGGCTACATTCCATAGTTTGGGGAAGAAACCTTCAGGGCCTGTGGTTTGGAGTTGTGCTCATTTCTGTTCTCAATAAAAATGAAGGGAGAAAAAAACAAAAAAAAACAAAAAAGAAAAAAAAAAACCAAAATTCCCTGTAATGTTCTGTTTCTTGTCCTTACCACCTTTAGTTAATTTCAAAAAACAGAATCCAAGCAGCCAATGCCATCACTCCTAATCAGGAAGTAAATGCCCTCTCAAGCCTTCTCTAACAAACTTCTCCTAAGTGAGCTAGGCTGTCACAGGGTCAGGACAGGGGTGGCAGCATGGCTGACTAGACTCAGTACCTAAACACAATGCAGACAACCTTGCTGGCACCCTCCTTTATCTCAGAGACAAATCCTGATATGTCACCCAAAATCTTCTCTGTAAGCTTTGCTGGTTTTTTTTTTACCCGCTAAATGCATAGCACGGGGCTCACACCACTGTGTCTGCAGCACCACCTGTGGCCGACATCACTAATGTACCAAAGAGTTGGGGGTTTCCCCCTCCCTGCATCTTTCAGTATTACGTTGTGAGAAGGCTTAAGCAATGAAATTCAATCTGTCTGCCATTTCAGTGTTAGGGATTCTTTGACTGTATGGGACCCTCCCAGAGAAGTGAGAAAAGCCTGGGTTGAACTTTAGGTCTTTGGTTATAGGCAGGATGACTTCAGCCAAGACTCCACTGATTCTCAACCCAACCTCTAAAAACAGAGATTGTTGCTAAGGGAAAAAACATACAGAGCAGGATGGATTACCCAGGCCTTCTGTATAATACTCCAAAACACTTCAGCATCCAGCAATAAACAATCGCCTATGAGTCCGAGGTCTGGACAGGCTGGTCTCAGACAGCCTTGCTCTTCTGTCTGTGGGCTGCTGGAGCTGGGTGGTCTTTTTCTTTTTCTTTTTTTTTTTTTTTTTGGTTTTTCGAGACAGGGTTTCTCTGTGTAGCCTTGACTGTCCTGGAACTCACTCTGTAGACCAGGCTGGCCTCGAACTCAGAAATCCGCCTGCCTCTGCCTCCCAAGTGCTGGGATTAAAGGCATGCGCCACCACGCCCGGCTTCTGGGTGGTCTTAAATGGTGTTCTAGTTTCATTTCTGTTGCTGCCATGAAATACCTTGACACAAAACAACTTAGGAGAAAGGATTTTAGCTCATAATTCCATATTATTGTCCATCATTGCAGGGAAGTCACAGGGGCAGGAGGAGCCTGGGACAACTGGTCATAGTCACGTCCACATTCAAGAGCTGAGAGGGATAAACTATGCATGCTCACTTCCTTACTTGCTTACTTGCTCATCCCAATTTCCCTAGGCTTATACAGTTCAGAACCTTCTGCCTAGGGAATGATGCCACCCACAGTGGATGGGTCTTCCAACAGTGATTGACTTAAGGCACTCCACTGCAGACATGCCCCACAAGCCATCCCAATATAGGCAATGCCTCTTTGAGACTGCCTTCCCAGGTGATTCTAGTCTCTGTCAAGTTAAATTAGATTAAGATAAATTAAAGCTAACCATCATAGATGGCCTTAGGCAGTGGAAGAGTGACTACTTGGTTTCATCTCTGGTGAGGGTATCCTCTCACTCTCCGTATGTTACCTCAGGCTTGTTTCCAGGACAACAGGAGGATTCAAAGAGATTGGATAGGAGAATGCATGGCCTTTGGGGGCTCAGAGCCTGAGCTACCACATTGTCTATCTCATCCTGCTTGCTAAATTGAGTCCCTAACCAGCCAATGAGGTAGGGGAAGAAACTCAAGGATTGATGAAAGTATTGGTCTATGGGGAGAAGTATAAAATGGTACCCACTTTGTGTTGAGTCTAGCATGATATGTAACACACTAATAGTTATGGTGGGGATACAGGAGTGTGCCTTAGAAAAGTAGAAAACTCCAAAGAGCCTCTTTCTTTTCTTGTAGATAAAGTTGAAAGATTTGTTTTTATTGCTTGTTTGGTTGGCTTGTAGGGCATGTCTGCAGTGGAATGTCTTAAGTCAATTGCTGTTGGAAGACCCATCCACTGTGGGTGGTGTCATTCCCTAGGCAGAAGGTTCTGAACCATATAAGCCTAGGGAAATTGGGCTGAGCAAGTGCACACACACACAGACACACACAGACACACACAGACACACACACACACACACACACACACACACACTTAAATGCAAGACACCATGAAGACCAGAAGAGACAGAACCTTGCAACTGTGTTGCAAGCAGTTGTGAGCTGCCTGACATAGGGAATGGGAACAAAACTTGAGTCCTCAGCACACGTGGTACCCATGTGCACCCACTAAGACATCCATTCAGCCCTGTGGATAGAGTTTGTTCAGTCTGGGTAGGGCAAGATTTCAACTTGTGCATTAACTGAAGAACGGAACAAAGGTTTGTGGCCCGGGGTGCTCTGATCAGTCCTTCCAGTCACTGCACAAAATGGGAGGGAGTGATTCAGGGGGTGTGCATGAGGCTCCTCAAGCTTTGCTGATGGTGAGGTCAGAGCTCCAGCCAGCTCTCCCTGATATTTTTTGTGGGTCACACGGGTATCCAGAAAGAAGGCTCTTTTTTGACATTTTCTGTCTACCTGACAACCGTTTGGTAGCCCACACTTTGTCACCAAATCTGATAGGTTCAGGATGAATTGATGCCCTGGACATAGCATCCATGTGACCTTGGGCATATGTCTTGCATCTTGGGTGATGGAGAAATGAGGACAGATTGTGTCTAAGCTTGAAATGAAGGTTAGCTGGTGATATAGAACAGAGATATCTTTGAGATATAGAACAGAGTTCTTCAGACAGTTTGCCAGAAAGTCACCATACTGACACTACCCTATACTCTCCACCCTTCCCAGTCCCCAACAGCCAACCTTCTAGAAGGTCACTGGCTCCATGGCATTCACAGGCTGCCTCTGCAGCTCATTTGTGCAAATATAGCTGCCTTGTTGTTCAGGGAGTTTGTTTCTTTGAGCTGCTGAGTGACACAGTAAACCTTGTTCCAGCCTCATTTCTAATCCTGCAATTTCCACGGTGCCAACAGTTATGGCAACAGAATAAAACACGGGTATTCTGCAAATTACACCCAGCAGAGCATACTAGGTTTATCTTGTGGGTACTGGGGAGGACAGACTGGCTGCAGTTCCAGATAGCAGGATAGGGTGGGGAGGAGAGTCCCGGGGTAGCAGGGCTGTACTCCAGAAAGATGTGTTCCCAAAGGGTCAGGGAGAGCCTACAGGGTTCAGGGTGGTGCCAGACAGGCACAGGCATGATGGAGTGACTTTCAGGGTGTGACAAGTAAGGACTTTGGGTTGTACTTGAGCTCCTGGGAGTTTGGGTGAATGGGTTAACCTTTTTATTTTTTTAAGATATTTTCTTAATTTACATTTCAAATGCTATCCCGAAAGTTCCCTCTCCCCCCCGCCCCTGCTCCCCTGCCCACCCACTCCCACTTCTTGGCCCTGGCGTTCCCCTGTATTGGGGCATATAAAGATTGCAATACCAAGGGGCCTCTCTTCCCAATGATGGCCGACTAGGCCATCTTCTGCTACATATGCAGCTAGAGACATGAGCTCTGGGGGTTCTGGTTAGTTCATATTGTTGTTCCTCTTCTAGGGTTGCAGACCCCTTCAGCTCCTGGGGTTCTATCTCTAGCTTCTCCATTGTGGGCCCCGTGTTCCATCATATAGATGACTGTGAGCATCCACTTCTGTACAACTTTTGAATGCCTCGGTTTCCCCTGGCTAGGATGATGACCACCATGTATGATACAGTTGTTCTTCTTTATTTAGGGTGCAGAGAAGGCTCCCCAATCTCTAGCTTCCCTAGAGAAGTCTCCAAACACCCCTCTCCCACAAAGATGCCAATCCCAGGAACAGCAAGACACACTACCACTGTCCCCTCATGATCCAGAGCCTAGGCACATACATAACTGCCCTCTACCCTAGGCGTCTCCTCCAGAATACATAGCAGCCTCCATACCTGCTATATCAAGCCTCTTAGGAGACCTCCCTGTCCAGTCCTGAGTTACACGGAGTCCACATTCTCCCAGGCATTAGCATGGCCATCCACCCATCAAGAACCTCAGCTCTACCAGTGAAGAAAGGAGTCTGGCCCTCTGTCCCTGCAACCAAATCCTGCCATTTGGACATGGAAAGAAAAAAATCTGGGGCCCTTGTTAAGCGCCAGGCTTCAAAATCATTGTTTCAGAGTTTGAGCAGTATCAGGCCATGGTGGGAAGAGCGAGTCCCAGGCCTGTGGTAGAAAATGGGGAGGAGCATGAACAGCCTTCCAGGCTCTTGCTGATGTCCTCAGGGCCAGATGGCTGATGTCTGTCAAGGGGCTGAGCTGCCACAGAAGCAAGGTTCAAAGGGAAAGACAGAGGACAAAGGTGAGGAGAATAAGACAGCTCAGACACGGATACAATAGAGGTACCAACTCAGTACCACTCAGACTCAGGTGTCATCCGGTATCTGTCCCTCACAAGCCACCAGCCTGGAACACACCCCTCAGCCTTCTAGACTCCACTGCCTGTGTCTGGAAAATGGTACAGGGTTGAGTGTGCCATGGGGTTTCGATGGCACATCTCAGCCACAGTGTTCGAAGTGTGAGCTGACACCTTGTTCTAGTAGGTGCATGCCATGGGTACAGGTTCCACTTTGACCTCAATGCCCAGTTAGGTCCTCCTGCCCCGAATATCCATAGCACTGCCTCCTGCCTCTGTCCAAACTTACTACCCCATGTCTGCCCACACCTCCAAGGAAGCAGAGGTATGCCCTTCTCTCTTCTCTCCCAAGTTCTCCAATGCTTGGTGTAGGATAGGTGCTTGATAAACATTGTGGTGTGGGATAATTGTATCACCAAACCACATGACGGATGTCATGACATGAGTTGCATTCCTCCCCCTTTGCACACGCTCAAGCCCTAACTCCCAGAAACTCGGAATAGTCCCACAACCAAAGATAAGTCCTTAAAAGGTAATTAAGTTAAAAGACAGACTTTAGGGTAAGCACGGGACTCTTTGTTGTGAGACGAGGAAAATCAGGAGCTAGGACTATGGCTCCATTGGAAGAGCACTTGCCTAGCATGTACAACACCCTAGGTTCGATTCCAAGAACTACTTTTAACTGGATGTGGTGGGACACAACTGTAATCTCAGCAATTGAAAGGTCAAAGCAGGAAGATGAGGAATTCAAGGCCGGCATCAGCTACTTAGCAAGTTCAAGGCCAACCTGGGCTGCATGAGATGTCGTCTCAAAACAACCAACAAAAGAGAAAGAAAAAGGGCAAAGAGGAAATTCAAACACAGGCAGATGGGGTAGAGGGCAGACGGTAAGAACAAGAGGCCTCAGAGGAAAAACAGCCCCACTGGTCCTGGATTTCCAGCCTTCAAACCTGTGAGAGATCTGTGTCTGCTGTCCATAGCACCCCGCCTGCAGGGTTTTGTTATGACAGCACACTCAGAGGGATTCCTGCTGTTGTGGCTTCAGAATGACCAAGGGATAAGAGTCCAGGTAGAGTGACAGAGAGAGCAGGGGTGTGGGGAACCAGCTGGGGAAATCAAATCTGGGAACATCAGAAGGTGGGGGCTAACCAGAAAAAAAGGCCTCTAATGCCATGTGGACAGACAATAGCCTGACAGCTCTTAGTCTGAGATCTGGAACCATCCCCCGGAACATGACCACTCTGTTTAAACTGTCCCATCTAGCCCTTCGGGAAACTGGAAGGGAGGAGGTGTTACCGACTACATGAAACTGACCACAAAGAGGTTAGGTCCGTGGGCCTAAGGGGTGGGAGAAAGATTCAAACCATCAACACCTGGGGACTGTGTTCACAGCCACGGTGCTACCAGGACACAGTCAGGCCGGATCCTGAAAGGCTCTTCTAGTGGCCAATCTAGAAGACTAAATTGGGAACAAATCTAAAGCCCAGTGACAGGTTTGGAAGCACAGAGCCTGGTGGAGAAGGGGACTGTGCCACAGGACCATGGCCAAGATTCTGGAGCCCCAACTCAGCCAGAGTGGAAAGACAGTTCTGCAGAGGATGGGGCTACCCTCTCCCCCAGCGGACAGACAGCTGCCTGCCCACCTTTCTCTGGCTATGACGGGAAGGGAAATAGGGACAGACCAGAGTGAGCACCGGAGTCCTGAGGCAGCCTCATTTGAGGGAGAGCCCTGAGCGGGGTGAAGGATGGCAGGGACAGGGATGCCAGGTGAGAAGCCACATTCAGTGTGACAACAGAGAAGTCTTGTCATCCCTCTCCTGAGGGATGTCATGTCGCAGGGTGACCAGGGCCACCTTCCAAGGGGGATTCGGGTGCCAGGAGACGGAAGACAGAGTCCTGAGCTAGGAAAGGGCCTTGAGTGGAGCTGCCGGGCTCCTACCTAACCAGCCTGGTTTCACATTCCAATGTCACCATACTGTCACCATGCTGCTCAGAGCCTGTGTTTGCTGGAACAGGGGAGGAAGTTGGCAAGTGTCCTGTGTGCGGTGAGAAAGCCCAGCCACAGAGAGTGCTATGCCTGGTCCGAGGTCACACAGCTGGGATGTGGAGGGTGGGAACGTTCTCCACAGCTCTCTTGGCTCTGCCCATCTCCAGGCATCCAGAGAAGCAAGGACAGGACACTGAATGCAATCAGTGATGACAGCCACTCCACCCTCAAGAGACGGTGTTCTGCAGTGACATCCAGGGTTTCTCCAGACACTATGTTGAGTGGCAAGACCAGCAGTCACCCCATCTGCAGTTTGTCACTTGTGTCCACTGGCTTCAGCTCTGCCAGGGTTCTCTGCTCTAAGGGAGCCAGGCAATGATATGGCCACTCCCTGGAGCCTTTGCTGTCACTGCCACAGATGGACAGGGAACTCTGGGGGCAGGGGTATCTCATGGCAATCAGTGCTCCAGCTCAGTAATGGCAAGAAGAAAGGCCACCCTGCCTTGGCAAAAACAGGATAGGATCAGAAGCCCTCGGGACTCCCTCCAGGACTCCCACAGAGCAACAGGTCATAAGGCCTGGGAGCTGCAGAGACACAACTGGCACAACTGGCAGGGGAGAAAAAGATGACACATTTCTCAGAGACAGAGTCACGGGTTCCTCCATAGCAGCATTAGGGTCAGTGAAACAAGTGCAGGTATCTGTGTGCCTGCATGTATATGACACACATACATGAATACAGAACCTACTACACATACATATGGAACATGCATATGTGTGTTGTCTAACTTACGAGTTATAACAAATGTAGTGGATATCATTTTCCTGTTTCCAGATTGATATGCAGAGCACCTTTGGCCATCAGGCTGTGCTCCAGACACCAGGGAGGACATTCACAGGATGACAGGTGATAACAGCGCACACAGGGACATGTCAGAGCGATGCACACATGGCCAAGAGTCAGCAGCATAGTAAAGGGGGTCCCTAGGCAGGAGTGTGCCGGGCCCTCAGTGGGGGCCTCTGATAAGCAAGGACAGAGCCTCCGACCTGTGGGTCGGATGGCCCTGGGTGGGAAGATCAGGGCGGGGGGGGGGGGTCACTGAAAGCCAAAGGCCAGCCCGGTAAGACACAGTGTAAGCAGGAAGGCAGAAAGGAGGTCACAGAGACAGGGAGACAGCCATGCCAAGGCCTCACAGCCTTTAGAGGGAGTTCATCTGAGGGGGTGGGGAGGTGACCTGGAGAGTTGAGAGGGGACTGGGGGGACCTGGAGGGCTGGGTGGGAACCTAGAGGGCTGAGAGAGAACTTGGGTGACCTAGAGGGCTGAGAGGGGACTCAGGTGACCTAGAGGGCTAAGAGGGACTGGGGGGGACCTGGAGGGCTGGGTGGGAACTGGGATGACCTAGAGGACTGAGAGGGGACTCGGGTAACCTAGAGGGCTGAGCAGGGACTGGGGCTGACCTGGGACTGGGGTGACTTCGGCAGTATGTTGTTGGCTCCAGAAAGTTTCTCCTCATATCCAGCTCTGTCCCTCACTCAGCAAGCAGGTGCACTTGAACAGGTGACATCAACTCTGTGTCTCAGTTTCCCCATCTTCAGGGACGACAGTTGCACCTAAGATGCTCAGCCCAAGACCCAGAACATCATAGGTTCTCAGGACACCACTGGGCAACCTCTCCAGACCTACTGTTCAGGTCCTGACCCTCTTCTCTCACTCCTGCCTGCAGAACGATCCTTATGCTGGCTCCAGGAGATGTCACACACTGGCAGTGTTCAGTCTGGTACAGATCAGGAAGCCTGAGGCCCAGGGCTGTCCAACACAGCAACCCAGACAGTATCAGGTGCATGTGTCTATCCGCCCACGACTACCTCACTGTGCTACACAGTTGTGGTGTCCTGTGTTGGCTAGGCTGCTCTGGAGAGCAGCACATGTCTGCTGAAAAATACTGGAGAAAAAGAGATGAGCCAGAGTCGTCATCTGCTGCTGCTGCTCTACGTGGATACGTGGACCCAGGAAGCAAGTACTGGGTCTGCAGAGAGCAACAGTGCCAGGGAAGGTTCTCCAGGACTCACTGGGACAACTAGAGCAGGAGAGAAACTACAGCAGACATTTAATAGTTGTATGAATTGCAAACTGAGCCACCCGGCCCCTCTCCCAGAGCCATGCGCAAACCAGAATGTAAAAAGGTAATTTCTGACACACTGTCCACCCCATTCCCACCAACCCATAGTCTCCCTTTTGATGGCTCAGTGTTTAAATCTCTCTCTTACTACTTTGCGTGGGTGTGCACTTATGTTTCCAGGCATACACACGTGGAGTGTGTGTGTGTGTGTGTGTGTGTGTGTGTGTGTGTGTGTGAAGCCAGAGGACAAACCTTAAGTATCATTTCTCAGACATCCCCTGCCATTTTCTAAGATGAGCTGCTTACTAGCCTAGAGCTTGCACGGTGAGCTAGCTACCCAGCAAGCCTTGGGGATGCCCCTGTCTCATCCTCTTCAATACTGGGGTTACAAGTGTTTATCACCGTGCTCTGCAGGTTTACACGGGCCATGGGGATCAAACTGGGGGTCTTTAAGCGTGGTAAACACTTTACAGACTAAGCCATCCTCGGCACCCTCTAGTGGTCTGAGCAGAAAGCTACAAGAGACAATAACAAGCCAAGGTCCAGGTGTGATTGGTAGATTCTTAATCACTTGCTGGGCCAATGTAATTTGAGGTACCCAAATTGCCAAAATCTCAGCAATTTCTTGGAATTCTCACCATTCACCTCCCGGGACAGCTCTCTTATTAGGCTTGGCAGGACACAGCCTGAGCAAGAGGCTCTGAGCAAGAGGCAGGGCACGGAAGGTAATGTTCATTCCTCTTGCTTCTAGAGAGCAGGCCCTTAGCCGTTATCAGGGATGTCAGATGGGGCTAGGGGTGCGCACAGATCCAATCAAACCTGACAAAGTCATCTTCCCCAGAGAAGCTGCATAGCTTGATTAGCAATCTCCACTGGAGAGAAAACAGTCTTCCCAGTATCCCCCGGAACGCTAGCCTGGAAGTCGCTGGAACCGGCAAAAGTATGGCAAGGTCTATACAGGCTATGGGATTCCCTGTCAGTTACAGCCACGCCCCACGCTGTGATTGACCTTTCAGACTCACCTCTTTGTGCTCGTTGGTTGAGAGTCAAAGGTCCAGATAAAGAAAACACCACACCCAGTAACCTGTAGCATGACCAGCCAGCCTTCTTCACAGTGAGCTCCTTGAAGGTAGGACATATGGGTCAGGGCCTGAAGCCAAGAGAAAATGTGTATGTACACATTAAAAGATTAAATAAGGACAAACTAACTAACTGATCTGGGTGGTACACGTGAAGGCAAGTAGGACCAGGTCCTGGGTGCTGGGATTGCAGCCATCCTTAGCTATATATTAATTTTAAGGCTAGCCGGAGTGACATGAGACCCTGACCCCCAAAATAAAAATTATTAGAAACCCCCTGCCCCGCCCCAGGTATGGAAACTGAGGCAGAGAACTCAGTCCATGTGTAGTCCAGTTTTTGGAACAGCCTCTACCAGTCATAGAGTTACTAAGCTGACCATGTGTCCCAGTTCCCCATGACTGATCGTTCTGGAGAAGGCATTAGAAGTGACTCTCTTTGGTGTCTGTTTGGACGGTAATTCCAGGGTCACCTAGGAGGGTGGGATCTATCTAGAAAGGAGAGCTTGCATCAAATACCAGAAGCTTGCTTTGATTTGCCCTGCACAATCACCTGTGACCTGCATGGCCTCCCAACTCCGCGGGCAGTGAGATACTCACAGATACTTTAGGGCAGTAGTTCTCAACCTTCCTAATGCTGTGACCCTTTAATACAGTTCCTCATGTTGTGGTGACCCCCTCAATCATAAAATTATTTCATTGCTACTTCATAACTGTAATCTTGCTACTGTTATGAATCATAATGTAAATATCTGATATGCAGGGTATCTGATATGCAACCCTTGGGAAAAGGTCACTCAACCCTAAAGGTTGAGAGCCAGTGCTCCAAGCGAAAGATAACATCATAATGGTCAAGGACGAAGGAGTTGGTGTGGGATGAATCTTCAAACCATTTATCTTACGTTTGTTCTTTTACTAACCGGGTAGTTTACACCACCTCTGAGCCTTGCTGAGCTAACGGGATGCTGGGGGCGGGCAGGAGGCTCCACACAGAATTTTCTAACACTACAGAGTAGAAGAAGCTCAGAATAGATGACTTCGGCTCAGTCAAGCAAGGCAGATGTTTTGATTATGTAAACACAAGCCCTACGCTCGGTGTGGGGGTGGCTGGAGCCAGGGAGAACAGTGCAGGCATGAAGAGGTGATGGGCAAAACTGAACAGGAAATAAAAACCACAGGGAGCACGAGGCTACAGTCAGGAGGCCGCCCCACCCCACCCCCAAGCCTGGGAATCTCTGCGCTCTACCGGTCGTCGGCTGGACATTTGACGGCAGGTGAGATGAAACTCCAACCGGTTTACAAGGCACTAAAGGAGAGAAGGTGATGGCATAAGCTGGAGGGGCCTCTGAGGTCGAAGTGTTCAGAGATCCGTTCTGAGTCTGCAGTGTGTTCCCGCCCCTCACTCCATGACTGCTCTACCACGTGACCTTGACTCTGGGTTCTAGCCCACTGACAATACAGGTTGGCTACAAAACCTGCCTTAACCAATGCGAGGTGGGTAGAAGAGACAGTGGCCAAATTGAATCCTGGGGAAGCACAGGAGACCTTGGGAGCCAGAGAGCGTTGGTGAGAAGCAGGCAAGCAGAAGCTGAGAAGCCTGTGTGTTGGCTTGTGTGAAGACCTGAGTCTACCGTCGAGCTGCGCACAGGAGCAGCCTGCCAGTGGACAGAGGCTTAGAGTGCTAAATCACAGCGCAGTGTGTTCTGGGACACACTTTATAACTCGGCAGTGTTACCACTGAGATCCTGAAACCTGAGCAGGAACTAAAGCCACAACCCACAGAAGCCGGGTCAGAGCTCATAGCCTAGACATTATACGTCACAGATGCTTGCTAAGTGGGAGGGAGGAAGCAAGAGCATTCTTCACAAAATATTAACAGAACCCAACATTTCAAAATGTCCAGAGTAGAATCCAAAACTGTTCAATATGCAAAAAAAGCAGGAAATGTCAACATATGACGGAAAAGATAACCAGACAACAGAAGCATTGAAATTGTCAAAATATATATATATATATTTAATGTTCCAAGAGATAAAGGCAAATGTTCTTAAAAACAAGTAGAAATTTTCAACAAAGCAGCACATGCCGTTAGCAAAGAAACAAATGAGAGCTGAAAAAAACTAAAAAAAAATCTGAAATTTAAATGTTCACCACATAGACTCAGTAAAAAAAACCACACAACAGAGGGATGAGTCAGAGAGCTTGGAGATAAATAGAAATTATCCAATTTGAACAAGAGATGACAAATAATACATGGGACCTAAGGAGACTGTGGGCAGTGTTGAAAGTCCAGCATTAGGCCCAGAGAGTTGGCTCAGGGTTAAGAACGCTTGCTGGTCTTGCAGAGGACCAGGGTCCAGTTCTGAGTACCCACAAGGCAACTCGCAGATACTGTCAGTCCAGCTCCAGGTGCTCTGATGTCCCCTTCTGACCTCCATGGACACATACATGCACGTGTGCACATGCGCGTGCGCACACACATACACGTAAAAACAAAATAAAATATTTTTAAGTCTTTGAAAGAAAATCTAACATTGTCCCACTCGTGACAAGCCATATCTGCAATTCCCCCCACTCAGAACACGGAGGCAAGAGGTTTCAGAGTTTGTTTAATGAGTTCAAACCCAGTCTAGGACGCATACCACAACCTTGTCTCAAACAAACAGAAAGAATAAGTCTTCTATTTGTGCTTTGGGGATTCCCAGGAGGATAATAGCCTGGTGCAAAAGCTTATCTGAAGACCTGATGGCTAAAAACTCCCCAAATTTGGGGAAAGATGTCATTTTAGGGATTTGAAAGCTTAAGCAACCCTGACCTAAAAAGAAACTCGAAGAAAATCATTCCTGGACATATTGTGATCAAAGTGCTGAAGATCAAACATTTAAAAAAAAATCTTTAAAACAGCCAAAGAAAGGAACAGCACGTTCCACTCACCATGGAAAGGATTGTGAAATTCTAACCAGAACCCAGAACCCAGAGAGCCAGGAGCCAGCGGAAGATTTTTAAGGCATGAAAAGAAAATAACTGTCAGCACAGAATGTCTAGAATAATTTGTTCCTGAAGGGTGAAAAGCATTCTTCAGGAGTGAAGGCAAAATAAACACGGGCTCAGAAGGAGCTCTGAGGGAGCTTGTCACAGACCTCCTCAAAACAAGTGCCAGAGGGAGCTCTTCAGCTGGAAGGGAAACTGTAGAGCCAGAAACTAAGAGAGAGCCTTGGAGACTATGTGTCTGGTTTTCATCACGCTAATGAAATGCTCAAGGCAAGGTAGCTTTATAAACAAAATGGGTATGTTTCACTGAGTTTTAGAAGTTGAAAGTTCAAAGAGTGTGATAGAGGCTCCTGCAAGCCCCCCCTGGACCCCGTCTTCTATGGCTGACAGTTCATGGAAGACGGTCATACCAAGAACATGTGATAGGCAGAGTGGGACTCGGAGATCAGCTTTAAGCATGGAAGCTTACTCCAGAAGACAAGTATTCCTTTCCCAACATTATGCCTCCAGTGACCTAAGGACTCCCTATTAGTAGGCTGTGCCTCTTTAAGATCCCATCAAAGGCCGGGTGTGGTGGCTCACGCCTTTAATCCCAGCACTTGGGAGGCAGAGCAGGTGGATTTCTGAGTTCAAGGCCAGCCTGGTCTACAAAGTGAGTTCCAGGACAGCAAGGTCTATGCAGAAAAACCCTATCTCGGAAAAAAAAAAAAAAAAAAGAAAAAAAAAAGAATCCCATGACCTCCTTTATTGCCAGTGAGACCAACACACCCACCTTTTGAGGTGATATTCGTGGTGTTTGCAAACCGCAACAGGAAAGAAGAAAAACAGATAAACAGCTGTGTGAAAATCATGAGCACTTTAAATATAGGGAAGAGTTCCTACTGGCTGGTTCTGTGTGTCAACTGGACACAGGCTGGAGTTATCACAGAGAAAGGAGCTTCAGGTGAGGAAATGCATCCATGAGATCCGACTGTAGGGCATTTTCTCAATTATTGATCAAGGGGGAAAGGACCCTTGTGGGTGGGACCATCTCTGGGCTGGTAGTCTTGGGTTCTATAAGAGAGCAGGCTGAGCAAGCCAGGGGAAGCAAACCAGTAAAGAACATCTCTCCATTGCCTCTGCATCAGCTCCTGCTTCCTGACCTGCTTGAGTTCCAGTCCTGACTTCCTTGGTGATGAAGAGCAATGTGGAAGTGTAAGCTGAATAAACCCTTTCCTCCCCAACTTGCTTCTTGATCATGATGTTTGTGCAGGAATAGAAACCTTGACTAAAACAGAGCTCAAAGTAAAATTTCGATATCCAGCAGGTTGTCAATATACAAATGTATAAATCATTTGACAACAGTACCACAGAGGAAAGAAGAGAAAGAACTCATGAGATCGTAAAGCTTTTAAATTTAAATTAAGGAATAAAATACTGATTTTAAATAGACTGGTGATAGTATATATATGTATCACATGGAATAAACTCTTCCTTTTGTCTGTGCCTTCTAGAAGATACTTTGTCACACTGGTGAGAAAATTAACTAATCCAATAGTCTTAAATCCAGCTATATCAATTATTAAATTAAGTTCAAAGAGCCTAAGCACATCATTTAAAAGACAGATTTGGACTGGAGAGATGGCTCAGCAGTTAAGAGCACCTGTTGCTCTCCCAGAGGACTGTGGTTCGATTTCCAGCACCTACATGCTTCCCAGCTCACTACCTGTAGCTCCAGTTCCAGGGGGATTAAACTCCATCTTCTGACTTCCATGGACCCTTCCATGTACATGGTGCACAGCCGCACATGTAGAAAAAAAACTCATATAGATAGTATAATAAAAGAAAGATATATAATTTATAATTTTTAAAAGAACAGACTAGATTATATTTTAAAAAAAAATAAAATCAAAGAGCCTCAGGTTTGTGGGTCCATACCTTTAATACCAGCACTCAGGAAGCAGAGGCTGGAGAATCTCGTCAGTTTGAAGCCAGCTTCATCTGCATGGTGAGTTCCAGGACAGCCAGGCTATGTAGAAAGACCCTCAGTCAATAGACAAACAAACAAATAAATAAATAAATAAAATGAGCCAATTATATGGTGTCTGTAAGAAATGTATTTTTAAAAATGGTGTGTTGAAGTTTCTTATTTAACTATACACATTAAAAAAAAAAAGGGCTGGGGCTACGCTTGGTGGCCATGCCTTTGATCCCAACATTTGGGATGCAGAGACAGGAGGATTTCTGTGAGTTTGAGCCAGATAAAGTGCCATAGCTGAGAACCTGTCTCAAATTTAAAATATAAAAATAAAAAAAAAATTTTTTTAAAGGAAAGAGAAAAGTGAGTTAGAGGTACCGTTGATATCCAAAAGAAAATGTCAGAAAAAAACAAGACACCAGAGAGACAGGAAAGTGCCAAGATAGTGAGCAGAGGACTGATTTACCAAGAAGACTTGACAGCCTTGGATGTGTGGGGCCAACACAGGGCTTCAAATAGATGAGACAGATTTCTAGAACTGTAGGGGAAATCAACACCTCAGAATGAGAGACCTCAGCGCTCCTCTCTCTCTCTCTCTCTCTCTCTCTCTCTCTCTCTCTCTCTCTCTCTCTCTCTCTCATTGACAAAGCAAGCAAGCAAAAAAAAAAATCTTCAAAGATAAACCTCTCCACCCACCAGGAGGACCTATCACTGTGCAGAGTAACACTGTGTCCAATAACGGATAGAAATGTCACTTTAAATGCACAAGGAACACTTGTCAGGAGACACTGTATCTATCACACTGTATCCTGGATCACAAAGGAGCAAACCTAAAATAAGGGAGAGCATACAGAGTATGTTCTTTGACCATCATAGAACTAGACTATGAATTAGCAACACAGAAATATGTAGACAGAATGGGAGATGGCTCAGGGAGAGATAGTGCTTGCTACAGAAGCAGGGGGACCTGAGTTCAAATCCTCACCATCGACATATAAAGCCAGGCATAGCTACCTGCATTGTGACCCCGGCACTATGGTAGACAGGGAGGAGGTTCTCTGGACTTGCCAGTTACTGGCTTAGTTCCAGTTTCAGCGAGATGCCTGCCCCAAGGGAATAAAGCCTTTGACTTTGGAGGTATACACATGTGCCCTGCACATATATGCATGCACACTGTGCACACACACACACA